>PVIC010000160.1:0-95764 GCA_004025085.1 Thryonomys swinderianus
TGTGATGAGGGGAAGGAATAAATATGATACAGAAAGAAAATAAAAGAGCATGTATAAAGGGGGGAGGAGGGGGGAGTGGGTAGGGATATGGGTAAAAATGAGAATTAACCTGTGGCATATACTGGTACAAATTTCCCAATGTTATATGTGATTTTGAGATGTATATAAATTGTACCAATAAAGAATTCAATTAAAAAAATTACTAAAATGAGATCTTCTTGCTCGCTCAAGTATCAGCAATTTTGTGTTTTAAAGACAGAACTTCTGAAAATATTCTCTGAGGAAATATTACAGTGTTATAAACTAAGACTAGAAACATGCAAAAATAAACAAATAATTCAGTAAAGTTATTTGGTTTAGAGGATCAGGGACCAAAATTTTAAAATTAAATAAAAAGCAAATAAGGAAGAAAAGAAAAAGAAGAAAAGTGTAAAGGGAAGGGCAATCAATGTTAATGTAAAACTGTAAGTTTAGAATTTAAATTCTACCAACACAGTACCAGAATCAAAGGTGGAGAGACAAAAAGGAACACAATATTTATCAGATTTGAATGATTAGTTACATATTGCCAAGTTAATAAAACTGGTAAGAAAAACTATACGTGTGCCTTACTACATCAGTGACAATAATTAAATACAGAGGTAAATAAAAATTATAACATTTTAATCAACAAAAGAAAATTTAGTATATCCAGTGCAAAGCAGAAGGAAGAAAAACAAAATACATAGAGAAAATATAAAATAAGGTTGAAATTATAAAGTTCTAATATAAAGAAGCAAAAATTATAACTACAGTAAATTCAAATTTCCAATAAAACAAGAGAAGCAGATTAGATATAAAAATAATAGTAGCCAGGAAAAATTGTCAGAACAACCCAAAACAAATTTATAAATTCTACAGTAATTTTTTTCTAAATAGCAAATACAAAATATGGCATTTTCAAGAACGGCATTTTACATTACATAGGAATTAATAAATAATTTATAAGAGCTCTTACAATAGGGATAATCTCTTTTGATGGACATAAGTAATCTGAGCAAATAAAATATTCTTCATAACTAATACCAGTATATAAAAGCAATACAATGACAGTTAAAATCTACCTAATTTTAGGAAGACACATCATGCTATTATAAAATAATAGGTAACAACTATTATAGCTATGAATAACTATGTTAACTGCTGTAGAAATAATCAAGGTATTGAGAGATTGTTAGCACCTAACCTACCAGCCTTAAGGCACACTGAAAGTCTTAAGTGAGACAATAAAGTATAAACCTTAAATAATACTAACTAGATGACATTAGCAGGTTGGAATACATCAAAATGCATTAGTTTCTTCAAAAAAAAAAAATGACCCTAAACAAAGGCCACAAAAAAAAATGACAATTTAGGGGCCAGAGGGTTAGCTCAGTGGTTCCAGCGTCTGCCTCACAAGTGCAAGGTCCTGAGTTCGATCCCTGGAAACCATATACAATGCTGGGCGTGGAGACTCATGCCCACCAGCTATCAATACCACATACCACAGTGCCGGGCATGGTGGCTCACGCCTGTCATCCCAGCACTTGGGAGGCAGAGACAAGAGGACTGCTGAGTTCGAGGCTTGCCTGGGCTAATAGTGAGCTCAGTGCCAGCCTGAACTACAAAGCGAGACCCTGTCTCAAAAAAAAAAATGACAATTTAGGAGAAGATATTTACAATATCTAAAACTGACAATGGAATGGTATATAGTGGTGGATAGGAAGAACTACAGGAAAATTTTAAAAAGACCCACAGGGTTGATTACAAAGTACTTGAGCCAAGAGGAAGCTCAAACAAATACTCAGTTTAATAAAGAAATTCAATTTGTAATGAAAATATTCTCTTAAAATTATGCAGTTCCAGAATTTTTACATGTTGAACTCATTTGTTGACCTAAAGGAGGGAACAGGGAGGATTTAACAGGTCAGAAGTCATTCCCCTCATGGGTCCTCTGACTCAGGGATTGCTCTGTAAGGGCTCGGGGGCCCTTGAAGCAAATACTTTAGCAAGGTTCCCAAAGTAATAGATCTAGACTAATGTAAGCAGTTAAATATCAGATTTTTAGGTGACTTACCATGGTTCCATTTCATTACTAAGCAAGCTACTGGTTTTCCAAAGTACATCTTTTTCAATATCTTAATCCTTGATTTCTTTTTATGAGACCAAAGTTTTGAATTAATGTGGAATGTCGACAATATTATTAATAAATTGCATTCAAAAATTATTAAATTGTTATAACTTGATAATGGAGCCTTTAGATCAAAAAATAAGTGGAATGCCTACCTGAATGGATTTTCAATCTCCCACAAATGTTAGTGTGTTTTTTTAGAATTAGAAATAGAGACAAAAGAAATCTCAGAACTTTCTGGGAAGAAAAAGGGAATAAGCAGGCAAAGGCAGTAATGTAAACCCTTATAAAGATGGCAAGTACAATAAGAAGACAGGAAAATATAAGAATTAAGAAATAATAACAAAAATAGTATAGAGAAATGAAAACTTAATAAAATATTTACTCAGGTAAATATTTCATTCAACATTTGCTGATTGCCTATTGTGTGACTAGCTCCATGGGAACACAACGGTGAATAAAACATTATCTCAGAACTAGCAGCCTGTGTAAAAGACAGGCTAAAATGTAAAGAAGATTCAACATGTTAAATGTGGTAAAAAGAAAATAAAACTACTGATGACAGACAATGGAGAAACTAATTAATTCCCACTACAGGATTCAGAGAATGACATTTGACCTGTAATTAAAAAAAAAGAGAGACAGAGAGAAAGAGAGAAAGAGAGCTAAGAACAAAAATTATTTGAAGATAATCATTGAGAAAATTTATGCATTTATAATTTATTAATATTTTAGAGTTACTAAAATCATTTTACAATGACTTTTGACTGATACAAATATTCAAACTAGTTTTGCAGATCACTGTGTACTAACTTCATTTACTCTTACTCCTTTGCTGAAAATATAAACTAATTTGAATGATGATTTTTTAAAATCTATTTTCACACAATGAGTGATCAAGCGTTTTCCTTACACTGGTCTAAACACACTTCTCTTTTAAGATGTATAACACTTTTCTAATTGGTTTCATTTGAATTTAACAACTTCTAGGTCATTGTTCCAATCAATATAGTGAAATTCTAATTAGTGTAACTTCAATATAAAATGAGTAACACCACAGTATCAATTGAGCTTGGCTTTGAAGATAATAAAATAAGTAATAAAAGATGAAGAAGACCTCATATAGGTTAATGCCTCAAACTACACATAAATGTTTCCTGATTAAATAAATAAATCATAATACACCAACGTGAAAACTCTGATCACTTAAAATGAGTATACTAAATGGGTTTAGAAAGAGATCAAATCATTTACTGCAATTAGTTGATCATTTGAGTAACTCGAATGTCTATCAGATCCTCAAGTCAAAACACTTTTCCATGTAGAAGGATATTTAGTTTTCATCATTATGTAAAATAATCATTGCAAATAACACTAATATTGTCATATTGGACCGACTCTGGTACTGGAAGAGAAAAAGCTCACCATATTCTGAAAATCAGTAACCATTGATGTCTAGTACTTGTTTTTTTTTTGTTTTTTTTTTGAGACAGGGTCTCACTTTGTAGTTGGCTGGCCCTAAGCTCACTATGTAGCCCAGGCAAGCCTGGAACTCAGTAATCCTCCTGCCTCTGCCTCCCGAGTGCTGGTATTACAGGTGTGAGCCACCATGCCTGGCACTTAGTACTTGTTATTTTATTGGTTTAAAAAATTACTGAATTGGGGGGGCACGGAAATTTTACTTAGTGGTTCCAGCTAGGTTGCTGCCTAGCAAGCACAATGTTCTTAATTTGATCCCTGGTAACCACATAAAATAATAGTGGGCGTGGTGACTCACACCCACCAGCAATTAGTACCATACACCACAACGCTGAGCGTGTTGGCTCATGCCTGTAATCCTAGCACTCGGGAGGCAGAAGCTGGAGGACTGCTGAGATCGAAGCTTGTCTGGGTTACACAGTAAGCTCAAGGCCAGCCTGAACTACAAAGTGAGACTCTGCCTCAGAAAAAAATGAATAATTTTTATCCGCCCACTTAAGTGTAAATAACAACAATAGGTAATATGCTCAATTTTTTCCTACATGAGGGTAAAAAAAGTAAAGCAAACAGGATTTCCTGTAAACACAAAGCAAACACAGAACCAAAATTATCATATATGTGGATTGTTTAAGATGCTAGCCTTTCACTTTATATCATTCGGTGATGGTTTTCATTACAAAACAAGACATTATGACAAATTCAGAACTCGCTTGGAAAATCAAAACATAAGTGCTTCAGCCAGAACTTCAAATATGAACTCAGAATTCCTTTCAGAGCAGGAAAATTGAGTCTTGAGCTATCATTTGTTTCCAAACTGTATTTGTTTCACAAATGACATAGTAAAAAGAGAGAAAGAAGAAAAAAAATAGAGCCATTTTTCTAGAAATCATAACAGTTTTAAAAGTTTTGTTTCGCTGAAGTTTAAAATAAAAGGTCTCCAAAAAGATAGTACAACTGACTTGGAGAAATGACACCCAGCATGAAATGCTGTCACGCTCTCCTCACAGGAGACAGCTGCTCCAAGGAGAGAGCCATACTTGGACACTTACTGCCGAAGACATTTCCTTCTGAATGCTAGTAACTAAGGCTTATTTCATCAGTGATTATCAAACTCCATGCTCTGGCACTTTAAAAATAAATTTGTGATAGATATTTATTGACATTTTTGCCTTCTTCAATCACTGTCTTCACAATAGGGAAAGAGGAGGTTAGATTTTCATTCTTCCTTCTGTCCAGGGTTAGACAGTTTGGCCAAGTGTCCACGTGCCACAAACATGTATCAAACATCTCACGTGGGCCAGTTAATCATTGCAGGGCTCTTGAGGTTGAGAAGTAGATTCTATTGGTCATCACAAGCAAAATGGAAGCTATTGCAAGAATATATGATCTCTAGCCAGGAGGGAGGTTGTTCTGGAAAATGTAGAAGACATGGAAGTTAGGTGGTGTGAATATTCCAGCCAAGATACAAAGATGGACCACAACAGCAGGAGACCCGTTAGCCCAGCACACCACCCTGCATCCACGCCCAGTCTTGAGAGGTTCTGTGCCAGAGGACTTTTCTATCCAGTTTCCATACAGAAGCTGAGGCCTGGCGGACCTCACCAGTACTATGCCCAATGTGATCTTTCTAGAACAATGGCAGATACTAGATGCTGAATGGGAACAAAAAAAAAGAAAGAAGTAAAAGAAAACTGGCTTTGGCATTATTGGTCTCTTTTTTTTCCTCTAAAAGATAAAAATGAATATAGGATCAAAAGATAAAAACCTTCTCTTAAAGGCTTCCCTCATTATCTTTGAAAACTCTTTACCCTGTAGGCATATTGGAGCTGAATTAGAATGACTGCCATGCACTTGGAAATCCTGTCTGAAACAGTTTTTCTACATAGGAAATATCCAAAGGGAATTTGGTGTGGGAATGTAATGAGGGGAAAGAATAAATATGATTCCGAAAGAAAATGAAAGAGCATGTATATAAGGGGGGGTAGGGATGTGGGTAAAAATGAGAATTAACTTGTGTCATATACTGGTACAAATTCCCCAGTGTTGTGTGTGATTGTGAGCTGTATATAAAATGCACCAATAAATAATTCAATTAAAAAACCTTTTCCCCTGCTATCCCCTCCTAGGAATATACCCAAAGCAATTTAAAAAATCACATTGGAAAGACAGATGTACTCTCTTGTTCATAGCAGCTCAGTACATGAAAGCTCAATCTTGGAAACAAGCCAAATGCCCATCAACTGGGGACTGGATAAAGAAGATGTGGTTTTTAAATGGAGTATTACTATGCCATAAAGAATGGCAAGATTCATTCATTTATGTGCAAATGGATACACCTGGAGGACACACTAATAAATCAAATAAATAGATCACAGATATGCAAATACCAGATCTTTTCTTTGATAAGAGTACCTGTAGATGCAAAGGTCCTCAAGAATGTATGATAGTTCTCGAGAATGTATGATGGGAAATATCCAAAAGGAATTTGGTGTGGGAACATAATGAGGGGAAGGAATAAATATGATTCAGAAAAAAAATAAAAGAGTATGTAAATAGTGGGTGGGGAGAGAGTGGGTGGATAGGGATGTGGGTAAAAATGAGAATTGACCGGTGTCACATATTGGTACAAATTCCCCAATGTTGTGTGTGATTGTGAGCTGTGTATATAATGTACCAATAAAGAATTTAATTAAAAATTTCTATCAACTAGATTTTCAATAAAACTTTGAACATCACATATTTAAATATATTTTACAAATGACAATCTTACACTAAGTTGCTGGATAAAATTTGAAAGGAATAATAATCTAACCATATGTTCTGTTAACATGGCATTCACATATGTGAAAGGTAGAGAATGACTTTTTAGAATAACTTATTTTAGAGAAAATAGTTGATATTGAAATAAACCTCTGATTTGTATATTTAAAGAAAGACAGAAATATGAAAAGATTAAAAACATTAGTAAAATACATTTGTACACATAGTAGTCAAAGTGCTTTATAATAAAATATGATAAAAAATCGGGGATTGACGCAAAGGAAATCAGCACACAAAAATAGTTAAATTTTTTCTTTTCCCTTTTTCCTTTTCTGTAATAGCTCCTCAAAACTGCTCTAGATAGCTGAGTTTGAAAATTCCAGCATGGGTCTTCCCTTTCTCATCTGAAAAGTGGGAAAAATAAACCCTGAATTGGTTTGATATAAGAAGATTAAATATGATACCATAAAAAGCATTTAAATCAATACCTGAAATATCATGTCTGCTAAATGCAATTATTGTTACCACAGTAAGATCTCCAAGTTCCATGGACTTGAATATATTGAAAGTTGCAAAAATTCTCATATTTGTTAGAGTTTGAGTTTTCTAATTTTTTTTCAAGATTCCTTATGATGAAAATCATTTTAAACTTTTTGCTATACTATATTTTTAACTCTGCCAAAAAGCTCTGGTTAGAGAGCTTCATTAGTTACTTCAAAGTATCTGCCATAGCCAGCTATTCTGATCTTTTTTCCAAGTTGAACATATCTTGGTTATTTTAAATGCTGGATTCAACATTTTTTACAAAGAAATTGGACCTGATCTACACCTGGTATTATTTATTATTCCAAATTATTTCAATCTCATCCAATTTCAAAACTTCATCTTTAAAATGTGTTGTCAAGAGAGGGAAAAATGCATGAAACTATTACTTGTTATAATAACACACTTTCTCCTTCCCTGAGAATTCATACTTATTCTCTAAGGCATCATCTCAAAGTTACATGGGACTTAATGTCAATCTGGCAATCGCCTATTCACTGTTGTCAAATGGTTTTCAAGAAAGAAGGAATAATACTTTTATAAGAACAAAACAAAGTGGAAGAAAACAGATTTAGAGATGTTTTTCTATAAACATGAAATGCCTCAATACCTGAACTCATCGTGGGTGATCCAGGTTATTAAAGTCAAATAAAAAAGACATCTGAACAGTAAGAGCTTCTGTGACCCTCAGCAGGCCAAACTCTGCATGTATAATACTTCCCTCAAGTACTATGAAACCCACCTCAAGCTCATAGTTATGTTCTCTATTGTTCAACTACAAATGGTTCAGTTCTTTCTACCAGGTGCTTGGGACCAATATTTTTTAAATTTTTAAATTTATTTTTTATTTTTCAAAAATTGTTTCTGTTGATAGACTTTTTAAAAATTTATCTTTTTTTAATTGAATTCTTTATTGGTATAATTTATATACATCTCAATAAAAATTTATCTTTATTGGTATATTGCGTAAGTGAAATAAATAGGTCACAGATGTGTAAATATCGCATTTGTTCTCTGGTATGAGGAACTGAAGATGTTAATGTGAGGGAACCAATATTTTTTTAATCAAAGCACTATTAATCAGTGCCCCTAGACTTGAAAAATGCCCATAAGTAATTTTACTTGTAAATAAAGAAAACTTCAGAGTCTCAGAATCTAGAGTTGAATAAAAACCTAAACACATTCTAGCTGAGACCTTGCTCAAAGCTAGAAATTACACACAAAAGCCACAGCTCACAACGCAATCACTTCACTTTTAAACACATTTGCTCCTTGAATTGTATTTAAGTAGTTTCAATTTGCCTCCTTGGAACTTTTTTTAAATTGAATTCTTTATTGGTATATTTTATATACAGCTCACAATCACACTCAACATTGGGGAATTTGTATCAGTGTATGACACAAGTTAATTCTCATTTTTACCCATATCTGAACCCACCCACAACTTCCCACCCCTTACACACATGCTATTTCTTTTTCTTTCCAAATCATATCTTAGGAACACCTGTGCTCTATAATGCTTTACAGAAGACATCTAATCCTTTTATTTTATGCTATTTGTCAAAAGGTAAAGACAGTGACTATGTCATCCTGACCCTCCAAAATATCTTGGCTCATATTTTTGAATTACTGAATTTATTATCTTTAAAAAATAACTTGGATTGACCCAGGCGTGGTGGCTCATGCCTGTAATACCAGCACTTGGAAGGCAGAGGCAGGAGGATTGCTGAGTTCGAAGCTTGCCTGGGCTACATAGTGAGCTCAGGGCCAGCCTGAACTACGAAGAGAGACCCTGTCTCAAAAAAATAATAATAATAACTTAGTCTGTACCCCTAAGTTCCTACCTCCAAAGCCTAAATATTTTTGGCTCTTTTTGTTAGTGCTTGTTCATCCAAAATAAGGGCTACTCTTAGCCTTTAAGAATATCATATATATGGAAACCAAACCTATTAGGGTTGATTTTATTCTTCTTTTATTTCCAGTATTTTCTAATGCTGGAATCTACATTAGGCTGAACAACAGTCATCAAAAACATGTATCCAAATCTTAAGCCCTGAAACCTATAAATGTAGCCTTTATAAAAAAAAAAAGAAGTCTTACCAGATCTAATGAAGAATTTTGAGTTTAAATCAGCTAGAATTTAGAGCGACCTCTAAACCCACTGACAAGTGCCCTTGTAAAAGACACACAGTGAGACACATGGTAATGACACACAGAAGGCCATGTGAAAACAGAGGCAGATACTGGAGTTATACAGCTACTAACCAAAACAATGTTGGGAGCCACAAAGCATGGAAGTAGAAATGAAGGATTTTCTGAAGGTAGAGCCTTCAGGGGAAGTACAGTTTTATTTCAGTGGTCTGGGATCCAGAATTAGGAAAAAATTTCTATTACTAGACACCACCCTGCTTGTTGCCAGTTTTCCTAGGAAGCTGATGTAGAGCTCTCTCCCATTCTACATCACCAAATCTACTACAGGTGATAACCTGCCCTGCCTTTGTCTCTGAGGAGCACTTTTTAGCTGTCCATCGTACCACACACCTGCAATTCCAGGCGGTCCAGAAGCTGAGGTAGGACCTTCCCAAGCCTGAGGCTGGCCTGGGTAATGTAGAAAAACCCTGTATCAAAATGTTTAAAATGGGAAAGGATTGTGAGTGTAGTTCAGTGATACATTTGTGCAACAGAGATAAAGTAGAGTTCAGTCGTCAACACCACAATACAAGTAAAAAATAAAGAAGGGGAAAAAAAAAGAGGAAAAACTGTCCTGTACAAGTGAGCTACATCCCCTTTTCTCAGAATAGTTTTAGCTTCACCTTCCTCTGGTTTGCACTTAGGATTTGTTTGTTGGCTTTCCACTGATGTAACAAAATATCCACTTTGTCAGAGGAAAGATTTGCTTTGCCTCAGTGTTTAGTGGTTCTGGACTTGGCCCCAACATCACAGCCCATCACTACAGGAGTGAGCAGTGGAGGAGATCTTCTTACATCCAGCAGCTAACAGGTGGGCGAACAGAGAGAAAGAAGCAGAGCTCCCCACATCCTCTTCAAGAGCATATCCCATGACTTCGCTTCCCCTGAGCCAGACCCCACCTCTTAAAGGGTATTCCACCTACCTACATATCACAGGTGTGGACCAAGCCTTAAGCACGGGAGCCTTAGGGTATGTTTAATGCCCAAATTATAAAAACCTATGTAGCCAGGCATGGTGGCTCATGCCTGTAATCCCAGCACTCAGGAGGCAGAGGCAGGAGGATTGCTGAATTCGAGGCTTACCTGGGCTACATATTGAGCTCAGGGCCAGCCTGAACTACAAAGCGAGACCCTGCCTCAAGAAAAAAAAAAAAAACTATGTAGTTTTGATTCCTTTACTACCCCATCCCACTCCTGTCCTTGGAAGTACTGGGAGGATCACACCCAAGGTCCACACATAATGAGGCAAGTGTTCTACAACTGAGCTACATCCCTGCTCAGATTTTTAAAATATCATTTTTAATGCTTACTATGGGAAAAGATCCGAGAGTTAACCCTTGGACTCAAGACACTAACTGAAGCTCAGGAGGATCTGGAAAATCGTACATGTAATCCATTTGTGTGATAAAATACTAAAGAATTATGAGAAGTGAGTGTGAGACACCAAAGTTAAAATAAGAGTCAGTGCCATGAGAGGCTGACTTCTTCCATCACTCATGAGAATGTTCTCATGAAAAGTAGTTTAACTAATGAGAAGGTAGGTTATGAAATTGTGCAAAAGAGAAAAATGAATATTCACAACACAGAAACACATATGCAATTTTATTTACAAATCTATGAATCAAATACTAACCACTTATTGACTGGTATACTTTATTAGCTTTTAGGAATATCATATCAAAGTACTACAAACTGGGTGACTTAAACAACAGAAAACTATTGTCTCCATGTGGAAGGTAGAAGCCCAAGATTAAACTCTCAGCAACAATGATTTCTACAAAGGCTATATGGGAGCATCCGTTTGATTCATTTCTTCTGACAGCCTGCTGGAGACATCTGACCTTCCTCGGCAAGTCCTGGCCTCAGTCTTCATCATCACATGGAATTCTTTACATACAAGTGTCTATCTCCAAATCTTTACATACAAGTGTCTATCTCCAAATTTCCTCTTTTACAAGGACACCAGTAAAATGGATTACAAGCCTGCCTTACTCTGGTATAGCCTCATTTTAAACCTCAAGTACACTCTGTCCAAAATAGGTTATATTTTGAAGTGCCAGTTGTTCCCTCAACGTATGAATGTGGGGAGAGGGCACAGTCCAACCCATTTCAGTTCTTGGAATTAATTACCCTTGATGTGTGAATTCTCTGTTCAGGATTATGCTCACTGTCATATGAAACAGAAATGATTGTGTCATGATTTCTATTCTTGAAGTATTTCCTTAAAAGTACATAGGAAACAAAATAATTAGTAACCAATACTATTTAATTTGCACTACATATGGACTTTATGTACTACAGATATTTTGATAAGAAGCAATTATGAGGATTTTGGAAAGAAATAAGATCCGATACCAGAAAAAAAAGTTAGTTCAAGTGGATAAAAGGGAAAGCAAAGTCCTAGTAAGATATTTACATATCCATGATCATAACAGTGTTGTTTATAGTAATGGAAGGAAGGGGGGAAAGCAACCCAAATGCTCACCAGTAGACTACTGAATAAATGAAATGTGGCATAGAAATATGATGGAATATTACTCCAACTGTAAGAAAAAAAGGAATCTGTCAAATGCTACAACATGGTTGAAACCCAAGGACATTAAGCTATGTGAAATAAGCCAGTTTAAAAAAAAAAGAGACAAATACTGTGTGATTCCACTTCTCTGACGTACTTGTGGTAGTTCAAGTCACAGAAACAGACTGTAGAACAGTGTTTTTCAAGGAATGGGCAAGTAGAAAAATCACTTTGCTTCAGATGTATAGAGTTCCAGTTTTGCAAGATGAAAACCTTCACACTGCTAAACTAGTCTTAATGATTATAAGTTAAAAATTATGTTAGGTACTTTTTGTCAAACTAATATAAAATAAAATAAATAACTAAATATTCAGGTCAAGAATTGAATATTTAGTTGGTGGGAACTTAGTCTGGTGCAACCACTGTGAAGATTCCTCAAAAAACTAGATTAAAATCCCCAACTTAAAACTGTACTATAAAGCCACTGTGATAAAAAAAAAAACAAAAACAAAAAATAAACAAACAAACAAAAAAAACTGCATGCTACTGGCAAAGTAACAGACCCGAGGACCAGTGGAATAGATTAGAAGATCCAAAACATCTCCAGGTACACTAAGCCACCTTGACAAAGGCGCCAAACATCCTCAATGGAGGAAAGACAGCCTCTTCAACAAATGGTTCTGGAAAACTGGGCTTTAACCTGCCCAAAACTAAAGCTAGACCTATCTCTTTCACTGTGTACTAAACTAAAATCACAATTGATTTGAGACTTAAACATTAAAACAGAAACAATAAACCTGCTGCAAAACAAGTTAGGTAGAACTCTTGCAGACATTGGCTTAGGCAGAGGCTTTATGAACAAAACTTCTATAGCACAAGAAATAGCAGAATCAACAAATGGGATCTCATCCTACTAAAAAGCTTCTGCACAGCAAAAGAAATCACTGGCACCACTAAAAGACAACCAACAACATGGGCAAAACCTGTACTAGCTGTTTGTCAGACAAACAGAATATATATAGAATATACAAAGAACTTAAACAAATCAGTCCCCCCACGTTTAAAGACCCAATTCAAAAATGGGCATCTGAAATGAGAGACACTTCTCAGAGGCAGAAGTCAAAGCAGCCAAGAAGCACATGAAGAAATGTTCAACATCATTGGTCATTCGAGACATGCAGATGAAAACAACACTGAGATTTCATCTCACTCCACAAAGAATGGCTGCTATTGTGAAATCAACCAGCAATAAATGCTGGTGTGGCTGTGGCGAGAAAGGAACCCTTCTCTACTGTTGGTGGGATTGTAGACTTGTGCAACCACTGTGGAGATCAGTGTGGTGATTCCTTAGAAAACTAGGATTAGAGGTCCCATTTGACCCTGCTATTCCTCTGCTAGGAATATATTCAAAGGACTTTAGAGAACCATATTGTAAAGACATATGTACACCCATGTTCATAGCAGCTCAGTTTATGATAGCCATATCTGGGAAACAACCCAGATGTCCATCAACTGGAGACTGGATAAAAAAGATGTGGGTTGTTTTTTTTAAATAAAATGTAGTATTACTCTTCCATAAAGAATATGTTTCATTCATATACAAATGGATGCACCCTGAAGACACACTAATAACTGAAATAAATAGATCCCAGATATGTAAATACCATATCTTTTCTCTGGTATGAGAACCTGTAGTTGTAAATGAGTTTTAGAATGTACGACATATTTTGTGAAATATGAACTAGTCAAAGGGAATGTGGTAGGGGAACATAATGAGGAGAAAGAATAAATAAATTTGGAAAGAAAAAGAAAGCACATGTATATAGGGGTGGGGGTTGTGGGGTGGGTAGGGATATGAGTAAAAATGAGAATTAACTTGTGTCATATACTGATACAAATCCCCCAGTGTTGAGTGTGATTGTGAGCTATCTATAAAATATACCAATAAATAATTCAATTTTAAAAAACTAAATTAGAAGTCCCATTTGACCCTGCTATTACCCTGCTAGGAGTATACATGGAAGAATTAGAAGAATCATTTCCCAGTGACATAGGTGCACTCATGTTCAGAGCAGGTCAATTTGTGTAGTTGAGTTTTGAAAACAACCCAAATGCCCATCAACTGGAGACTGGATAAAAAAAATGTGTTTTTTTTGAAATGAAGTATTACTCTGCCATAAAGAATGATACATTTGAGTCATTTATACTCAAATAGACATACCTTGAGGACACACTTATAAGTGAAATAAATAGGTCGCAGACATGTAAATACCGTATCTTTTCTCTAGTATGAGAATCTGAAGATGTAAATGAGTTCTAGAATGTCTGATAGAATTTGTGAAACAGGAAATATTCAAAGGGAAAGGGATTGGGGAAAGTAATGAGGGGAAAGAAAAATATCATTATGAAAAAGAAAGCATATGGATATAGAGGCTGGGGAGTTTGTGGGGTGGGTAGGGAAATGGGTAAAAATAAAAATTAACTCATGTCATACTCGTACAAATTTCCCAATGTTGAGTGTGATCGTGAGGTATATATAAAATGTACCAATAAAGAACTTAATTAAAAAAACATATTGGAGACTAGCTGAAAAAAAATAATGAAATCAAGTATAAGACATATATCCAAAAGTGAGCAAAGCAAAAATATAAAAATAAAAGAGACAAGTAGAAGCACAAGGTATAGAATTAAATCTGGCACATGTGCAATTAGAAAAAGAAATTCATAAAGTTTCTAAGGCAGACTTTGTCAATTCCAAACTGACAGTGACATCCTGTGTGTTTAAGGTGCATCAAAATACCATGATGGTTAATGAAAAACAGAATCATAACTTAGGTCACAAGAAGAGAGCTGTCAAAGATCAAACATAAGATCTTAGAATTCTGCAGAGCAGAGAGAGACAGAGACAGACAGGGAGAAAGAGAAAGAGGAAAAAGAAGAGGAGACAGTATCATATTTAAATCGTACATTCGTATGATTTCAAAAGTAATCTCAAAAATAATCTCAGTGATAAAAGCAAGTCTTATCCTTTAGGAAAACATTTTTCTTCATAAAAATGATAAAAATAAATTTTCAAGAGTGTCATGAATGACAGAGATTGAGGATATAGTAAAGCTGAAAGTAACAGAAGAAAAATCATAGCTAATAGCAGGTGGATCTTACATCAGAAAAAGGACACTGTAATCATGAGAAACTAGTAGATAGATTAATTAAAATAATACATTTTTTAAAATCTATAATTTAGTTAACAATATTGTCCCAAAGTTACTTCCCTCATCCTTTGTTTTTGTTTTTTTGAGACAGGGTCTTGCTTTGCAGTTCAGGCTAGCCCTGAGCTCACTATGTAGCCCAGGCAAGCCTCAAACTCAGCAATCCTTCTGCCTCTGCCTCCCAAGGGCTAGGATTACAGGCATGAGCCACCATCCCTGGCATTGTGATATGTGGTACCAGAGAAAAAACTTGGGACTATGAGCTTGCCTGGAAGATGCTGGAATCTCTGAGCTAAATCCTCAGCCCTCCTGTTCCTGATCATTGTTCAATGGTAAGGTAAAATGTTAATCCAAATCTTTGGATTATCTCCATAAGTAGGAAAGAAAGGAGCAGGAAGTTTGAAGAAATTAAGTTTGGGGTACGGAGGAAACATATTACTGGGTAGTGCTGTAGATGAGGCAGGGGTAAAGACAATAGGTAGGAACATGAGCCTCACTGATATGTGATTTCTTCAGTAGTGTTCACCAACATCACTATAAGAAAGGAGGTGGAAGATTTAGCCAGTAGATTTAACTGTTTAATTGCAGCTGGATGAAGAGACTGGAATCAATAAATGGAAGGCCATGGTGTGGTGTATGGGGAAGAAATATTGAATGATGTGTTACATGGTGGAGATAAAATATGGAAAGGCAATAAAACAAAGATCTGTTTGGTGTTGGCTATGGAGGAATTAGGCCAGAATTTAAATTACTCTCCTCATACTTTTTTCTTTTCAGTACTAGAAATGAGTGAACCTAGGGCTGTTCACATTTTTTAAAGAAATTTATTAGGCCTCTCTCTCTATGCTTCACTTTCCTCAGGTCTGAAAACAGGATAATTCCTAGTTCATGTCAAATGGCCTAATAAGATTTTGCATGTAAAGTACTTAGTACATTATACACAATAAATTAAATTGTATTGAATAAAATGAATAAGGGAAAATGAAAAACTCAAGATCAAGACCTTGATGAAGTCAACACAGAATTAGCAGGAATAAAGAGGAAGGATAAAAGAATCTGAGGTTAGTCAGAGAACAGAAAGTTGGGGTTTAAGATTCCAAGGACAAAACTTTCCAGAGAATAAAAGGTCCAGGGTAGAGATCCTCAGTCTCCTGGGTTGCAGGTCGGGACATTGCTCCCCAAAGGCAGTTTTAATATTATTACTTTCGACTAAAAACCTCCAGACACAACTTAATGGTAACTTTTAAGGTCTTAAGTAATATTTGAAATTTGTGTTGAGAATAGATTGATTTGGTTTTTAGCATTTCCTGTGCAATAAAAATACTTGGGCATTGTATTTCTCAAACACATTCAAAAACAATTGTGTTTCTCAGACGCTGTCATCTCCAGCGGGCCCAGTGGTGGCATTTTCCCATGAATAATACGTTAACCATGGTTCTTTAAGCAATGAGCTAAGAAGCACCATCTAATTTCAGTGGCAATTTTAATTTAAATTATATTTTATAAACAATATTCCATTTGGCTAATTTTATAAAATCAAAGCATAATTATTCTAGCAGTTTCTAAAGAACAAATTACTTCAAATCACTACACAATTGCAGCAATTGGTTGGATAATATAGTATGGCAAAAGAATAAATGATTTAAAGTAGCATAACTTGTTGAAGTTAATAGTGATAAATTCAAGAAGAATTCACAGGTATGTTTAATAAAAGGAAAACATAAAAACAAGAAGTGGCAAGATTTAAAACATACTAATATCAATGCAGAGAAAATATTTTCTGCTTTAGTGATAAAAGTAGTCCAAAAATGCATAGTAACTAATAATTAGAACATTTAGAACCTATAAAAACATGAATAATGCTAATAGACACAATTAGAAGATACCATAAAACAAGCATATAAACATTCTCATCATAAATATTATATCCAAATGATGTCCCTGTAATTTTTTTTTTTTTTGAGACAGGGTCTTGCTTTGTAGTTCAGGCTGGCCCTGTGCTCACTGTGTAGTCCAGGCAAGCCGCCGCGAACTCAGCAATCCTCCTATCTCTGCCTCCCGAGTGCTGGGATGACAGGCGTGAGCTACCACACCCGGCACTGTGGTATGTGGTATTGATGGCTGGTGGGCGTGAGTCTCCACACCCAGCATTGTATGTGGTTACTGGGATCAAACTCAGGACCTTGCGCTTGCGAGGCAGACGCCGGAACCACTGAGCTAAATCTCTGGCCCATCCCTGTAATTTTTAAAGCATTGATTAGGTTTATATTGGAAAGAATAATTTAACTTGTTATAAATATAATAAAATAATATATTGACAAGATTTTTAAAAGCATAACTAGTTTTATAAAACACCAATCATTCAAACACTTAAAAACTGGATTTTTCTGGTTCTGAGTTCTGGCTTTATGGGTGAATATTTCTAGTTTTACATTATATATTATATTTTATTACTTCACTGTTACATATTATGTTAATAAATTTAAACATGATATGTTTATATAATTTATTATGGATTCATATTTTATAAAATTGTAGTTGATAGATTTTATCATAAATTTTCATCACTTATTCTTTCCAGGTGTAAAGGAAGGGTAGTTTGGTGGATCTTTCTACTATTATTGTAATGATGTCATGAATAGTTACAGTGCCTCTCGCTTCTCGGCCTTTTGGCTAAGATCAAGTGTATAGTTACAGTGCCCATGAGCAAAGGGGTGGACTCTTCTCTTCCACTCCCCTTCCTGGCTGGCTGGATGCAGATTAGATAAGATGCAGATAAGAGGAAATCACATATCCATCTTAGATCTTGTGCTAGATGCTAGTGGAGAAAATGGTGAAGAAAACTGTGAAGAAACAATATAAAGGGAATGAACACCCAGGGTTCCTACATCTGCAGTATATACTAACTAGACTGACTAGATTGCTTTTAAGGGAGGAAGAAACAATTTCCTAACTTGTTGGACTGATGGCATTTGGGGGTTTCTATTACTCAATGGGGATTTAATCCTAACTACATTCTTCATCAGTACATGACATTTTTTATGACAATTAAAGTGTCATTCTTTGTCATGTGGTTTCTGGGTAGGAGTCAACAGGGTAGTAAGAACTAAGTTGCTCAAGTTGAAGTCTGCAGAGCCCAGATCATGTAACACTTGCAAGACACGGTGAGGATTTGAGAGAGTTATTACAGGGTTTTAAGAAAGTGCAAGGACTGATGGGTCAGGTTTGCATTAAAAAAGCTACTATCACAATACTACTCTTGTTCAGGCCCTTAGACCCTGACATTTTATCTATGCTCCCTGGAATTCAGTTGAAATGATACATCTTTGGGGTGCTGAACACTGATATCCAGGTTATACCCTCTGCTTCCCCTTCAGAGTATCAGGAGTAGCTAATAATATAAACAATATCCCACACTTAAACAGGGTGTTAAAAATAATTTCACACGAATTGTACTTCTAGCTGAACAAATTCTATCCTTAATTTCTAGAACCACAATCACTTGATTATATTTTTAGTTGAACATTTCCAAGTTTTATAAGATTTTAATTTTATCAAGTTTATTTTTTATCACAAATTAATATCTGTGAATATATATAGACATAAAATGTATATAAATGGTGTTCTTTTAAATATAAAAGGTCATATGTATATATTTCTGATATATGTTTCAGGATATAAATAATATAATCACTTTACATTATTTTCCACTTGAAGTAAGGAACTGAATACATATATGTTATGTATTTCATGGTCTAAATCTCAACTATTATGAAATTATATTGGTATTGTTTAAGAATATAGTATACTAAGCTTTTCACTTGAAATCAGCAGGAGTGCAGAAATCATTTTTATGACCTTCTCCTTGTTACCAGACCTAGTACTTCTTTCCTGTATTGACATGTCTATTGTGAAGTGTATTTTTCTCAAATGTAAAACAAACCATTGATGTTTTTAGTAACATTTTTCAGGTAATGGGAGAAATCAGAATGTGATATATTCATTGTAAAATGGCAAGGCTTGTGAAAAGGAAGACTACAAGGTTATGTAAATGATGGAGGGTAACCCCTAAAAAGTTATGATACAGTCAGATCATTCTCATTACAAAAACATTAGCATAGCTGAGTACAGTCTGCAAGCCAGCTAAATCTAAACTGCACAAGTGTACTCAAGGGAACTGAAATGATTCTAACAATTTCCTTAAACATAGGGCTAAACAATTCATGTTTGAAAGAGTTGCTAATGTATTTAGAAGAATAATCTTTAACAGTAAAATATTAAGCCAAGAGGGTTTTTTTTTATCTATTACTTATTTCTAGAGAGCAATAAATGTGCTATTCTCATACTCTAAATGAGCTTTTATCAATCACTATGAGACATTCAATTGGGCTCATCTTGCAAAATGAAAAAGTAAGTGCATTTAAACTCAAGAAAGCCAATTTGGGACAACTGACTATAATTAAAGATGTTCACTGGGATAAGGTCTACTAGATTCATGAATATATAAAATGAGCTTTGAAAACACTGAAAGTTAAATATTAGTGTAAGGATATGAACATCCAATGAAAAGAAAAAGACTGGAGAGAGAGCTGCATGTGTGGATGGTAAGAGAATCATTAGTATGTAAGAGTGTGCATGGGTTACTGATTGCTGGTGGGTGTGAGTCGCCACGCCAGGTATTATTGTATGTGGTTAGCAGGGATCAAACTCAGGACCTTGCGCTTGCTAGGCAGGTGCCAGAACCACAGAGGAATGGGAAAAATGAGAATTAAATCGTGTCATATACTGCTACAAATTCCCAATACTGAGTGTGATCATGATGTGTATATACTATGTACCAATAAAAGTAGAAATAAACTAAAAAAAAAGAGTATTTGTGTGCATGCAAAACTTCTCACCAGAATGACAGTATATTGCCATTTTTATTCTCATAAAACAAAAACTTGGAATCCTATCAGTTTATAAATTATAGATTACTTATACAAAAGGGTTCAAATTAAGAAGACTAATATCTGATGTGTTATTACAGAAAAATCTGTTCATGAGTTTTTAAGGAAAAGCAGGCTTCCTGCCACCCTCTTGAGTGGCCACTGTCTGAGAGAGAACGTCCCTGATTACTAGTCCCGGAAGCCCAGACTGTCCTTCCGGAGCACGCCTGCTCTTGAGGCGGGGCTTTTTCACCATTCCTTTACAGTTCTAGAATACGGTGCTTTCGTGGGTGCACGGACACTTGATTCCTTGAGCTTGCTGTGGTTCCAGTAACACCTTCTACCAAACAGCACCAAATTAATGGTGCTGGCAGGCACTGGGGCCAATTGAATTACTCCTTTGGATGGCACAATCTTCAGAGGAGTAGTTCTAATTTAACAAAAGCGCTTGCTGTGATTCCAAAGCTTAACACATTTGGTTGCATTCATTCCTCCAACAACAGCACCGAGTCCCTGCCAGACACAGACCGTTTGGGGCAAAGCCACAACAGTGCGCAAGCGCTGGGCGTGGCAGAGCAAGCACACACACCAAACTAAACACGAGGCGCAGCGTGATGATTGCCATAAGTTGGATTCGGGACTACGGAGAACACATGCTAACTTCTCCGTCGCTGCTCTGCCATAATCTACTCCAATGGCCTGCCCTTTGTCTCCCCCGTCCCTCAGCTCACTTCTCTCCTGCGCAGCCTCATCTCACAGTGCCGTTTCTCGAAACCTTCATCTTTCTGTTTGTCTTTCACTTGTGCCCACTTTTCAAATTCCCAAGGAGAGAGCACTGCAAACTTTTGGCGCCTCCATCCCTGAAATTAGATACTCTTGATGAAAACCAGAACTGTAGAGAACGAAGAAGCCACAACAGACGAAGACGTTTGACCCTGAAAATGCCCTTCAGACAGTCAGCTAACCTTGCCTCTTTACAGTAACTCCCTGGCTCTGTAGTCTGCAACGGTCTGGAACTTCCGGCGTTCTCTGTCACTCCACTTAGCCCTACTCCTCGCTCTGGGTCCCCCTCACAGCAGACGCCGCCTAACACAGCGAAAGTCAAGGTCAGACAGGGTACTTTCCCTCAAGGTCTGGCTCACATGCCCTCCCCAGGCTCTTCCTGAACCCTCCTTCACAAGCCTGATGTTCCTCCCCCCGGAGCGCTACAGCTCCAATCGCCTCTTGCAAGACTTTCCCGCACTGACTGTTACTCGTGTTGATCTTTAATTTACTCTCCTCCCCTGACTTTTCTTCACTCAGCCCTGAAATGTGTCGAATTCTCCTTTCTTCGCAGGAAAGACCACTGTGACTGTGCTTCTCCATCTCTTGACATCACTTCTTTGCTGTTAGAATTATCGCTTGTTCTCTGATAATAAAAATTCACTTACAACACTTGAAAAGGGTATAAGAACAAGCTGCTATGACACAATGGCCCAGAAATGATCATTGGGGTTAACTTTCTAATATCAGTCTATTTCTCCCAGTATTTTATTCCATTTGTTTATATATGTGGGATGTCTCATTTTGTAACAAATTTTTTTAGGATCATATAGTTTAAATTCCAATGTTCCCATGATACTCAAGTGTCTTTGTCAACAAATTTCTTAAAACAGCCTCTTAATGTCTACAAATTAATCCATTTATTGCCGTAGCTTACACTTTCTTTCAAACTTTGTAATTAAAACAATAACATTATTTGTTAAGTGTAGTACACTAATACATGTGTTAAACTAGCATTTGTTTATTAGGAAATTAGACATTGGTAAAGCTGTATTTTCTGGCTTTTATCATTTTTAGGAGGTGTCTTGAATTTTTTGGTTCATTTTCCCATTTACTTATGAATCCATCCATATTAAGATTAACCCTCTTCCATATACATACCTTAAATTTCTCACTGTTAGGTATCTTTTGATTTCATTTACAGTATTATTTTACATAGAACATTATTTCAATATAGATTGTCAAGGTTTTTTTTTGGCATTTTTATGTAAATTTTCTGCACTGTAAATAAAACTTTACATGATTTTCTTCTTATATATAGGCTCTGGTTGTTTACATGTAACCATCTGATGCCCTTGTCATTTGTTCTGGTGTACAATGAAATAGACCAACTTAACTTGATATTGTTCATGGTTGCTCACCATGACACCAGCAGCCTGTTTTACATCATTCCTGTCCCTTCTGCCCTGCAATGATTTCTTCATGACATGCTCCTCTGGCCATCCTGTTGGCCCATTCTTGTCTTTTGCTGCTCTGTTGCTACCTCTGTCCTGCCTGACCAGCTTTCCACATTCCCTTCTTCACACTTCCAGCAGGAGGCACTAGTGATAGGAAAGAAACCAAAGCCCCTTCCATCCTCTTGCTACCTCAGGCGATGCCTTGGGCAGAGTCTGCCTTCTTGTGTTTCTGGCCCCTGCATGGGCAGGTCCACCAGAGGCTTCAGCCATGGCCCTTGGGAGCTCAGCCTGCATTCCTCCAGCCGACTGACAGTGAGCTCTTCTCACCCAAGGATAGCATTATCTCAGTGAAGTTTCCTTGGCTTTAGGTGTTCCATTTAATTTCAGTTTTCCTGTTCAGAACATAATCTTTCATATTTATTGACATTTTTATTCTCTAATATACCACAGTTAAAATTTTATGATTGTAACTTTTATGAGATATTATAATTTGACCCATCTTTTGTAATGACTGTCTAATTTTATTTAAAGTTTTCTGAGGGAATATAGAAATTTTTCAATTTTGGGGGCCAGGGATTTGGCTCTGTGGTTTTGAGTCTTCCTGGCAAGCAGAATATCTCAAATTTGATACCCAGTACCACATATCACAATGCTGGGTGTAGGGGCTCACACCTGTAATGCCAGCACTCAAGAGGCAGAGGCAGGAGGATTGTTGTGAGTTTGAGGCTTGCCTTGGCTACATAGTGAGTTCAAGGCCAGCCTAAACTACAAACCAAGACCCTGTCTAAAAGGAAAACAAACCAAAAAGCCAGAAATTTCTCAATTTTTCTACATTTGTCTAATATGTTTTAAAAAGCACTTATATGAGTAAATATAAAGAATCTGATATAGATACAGATGTAGATATAAATATAGACAGATACATACCTATGTAATGTTTTTCTAGAATTACTTATACTAGTGAAAAATGGAAACAACTGATAGTAAATAAATTGCAAAAAGATACTCTAGGTTTTAAAAATATGTCAAACATATACTACTATGAAAGTGTAAATTTATAATTATTTTGAAAAATTCTTTGGTAAGTTATTAAAATTAAATACATGAATATTGTATCACTTGGCAATTCCACGTCTTTGTATATACCTGACAGAAGTATATAACTATACTCTCAAAAAGATATGACAATCCCAGCACTCGGGAGGCAGAGACAGGAGGATTGCTGAGTTCGTGGCGGCTTGCCTGGGCACCATAGTGAGCTCAGGGCCAGCGAGACCCTGTCTCAAAAAGCAAAAAAAAAAAAAAAAAAAAAAAAAAAAAAAAAAAAAAAAAAAAAAAAAAAAAAAAAAAAAAAAAAAAAAAAGATATGACAAGAATATTCCTGGCAGCTCTATTCATAATATTCTCCATCTGAATACAGCCCAAATATTTACTAAAAGAGAAGTAAACAAATTGTATTATATTCTTCTCTTAATATAATATAATTAAAATGAAAACCAAACTACTAAGTAACATTCATCAGTGTCAGATAAGACACAAAACATACAAAAGGATAATAAATACTTCTACAAAACTTATAAATGGCCAACATTAATGGATGCTTAAAAAGAAAGTCACACGGTGATTGGGGGATTATGATTAGCCAGGGGCATGAGAAACAAATGATATCTACACTCCTGTGTATATGGTGGATTTTTATTTTAGAAGTTTAAAAATGTTTAAGGTACACCCATATGTATTGATGCAGAAAAGATATCCAAGTTCCCTGCTAAGTTAAATAAAATAGTTGCTGAAGGGAATGTAAAGAAAGAGTCCATATGTGTAAAGAAAAGGCATATATGTGTGCGTATAAATATACATTCATGTGTGAATGCACACACATATATACAAGTAAGAGAGAGTAAGAGAAAGGGATCCTTTGTTAGATTTTTTCTGCATAAGCATGAACTACTTTCATAATTTTAAATAATTAAATAAAAACTCAGTGTAATATTTGTGTTAACTTTCATTAAAGTTATAAATTAATTTACAAAACAATTTCATTTTATAATATTGCTTTCTAGCCTGAAATATGATATACAGCACCATTTATTCAATTCCTCTGCTATACTCTCCCCCAGTCAAGATTTTTAACTCTGCATAGCTGGTGAGGTGATTTTTTTTTTGTATTATTTATTTTTGCTCTCTTGTAAACTAAATTATTTAACTTTTTCTCCACTACCTAATTTCCTATTCATTTCTAACCTGCTCAGCCATAATAAAGCTGTTCTGGCAGAAATTATCAGTTGCCAAGTACAACAGATGGCTTCTTTTTTTCAACATGACACTTTTAGACAGTTATTAATTCATTAATTCAACAAATATTTGTAGTTCCCTTGATAAATGCTAGACACAGTGTCACAGGCCGTAGGTTCAGAGGTGAACACAAGCCCTGCCTTCAAATTGTTTAGACCTTAATGAAGCAGACAGAAGACAGTGTTTACCATATTCTATGCCATGCATTGAAGCAGAGAAAAATACTTGATCCTGGGGACAGATAGTAGAAAGGCATCCACTCAGGCCTGTGTTGTTAGCAACGACTTCCCATAACAGATGTTATAACTAAAACACAACTCTTCGGAGGTCAAATGAAAATGAAGAAATTCTAATCATGGGCAAATTGATCTCATGATTGGATGAAGGTCAGAATCAAGAGAAGAAACACCACACTTCAGCATATTGAAGGAATACCAGTAATGTAACACGGGTATATCATAGAAATTGAGGCAGGTTACCATGGAAATTAAATTAAAATCATAAGTAGAAGACAGACCATACAGCCTTTAATGTTCTGCAGAGTGTGGAGATGAGTGACGAGCTACTAAAGGTAATAAAAGAGGAAGTCAAGGGTACAAGCACAGATTTGGGCTTGGCAAACAATAAATTGTGGCTCTGCTCACTGAAAGAGTGCAAACAAAAGAAAGAGCTATTTTAAAGGGGAAAGGGTGAAGTGCTGGTATATTTAGTTTAAGACATGTGGAATTTGAGATGTTGTAGATGAAGTGAGAGGTCATGAGTTAGATGCTGTAACGAGACTGGACACAGGCAAGTGGACACATGTGACTGAATGAGGTGAGACACGTGAGAATTGTGAAGCGATCAGGGACAGGCACCCCACCCAATCCGGCGGTGGACGTGGCCACGGGCCTTGCTGGCTCTGAGACTGTGCTCAGGTTCCTTAACCTTTCTCCAACTCCAACGTGGCAATCCTAAGAGCATCTACCTTATGGGATTTTACAAAGATCAAAATATCCTATAAAAAGACTTCATATGAGCAAGAACTGAATAAATATTAACTATAATTTCTATCATTTGAGTTATCAATTTGAAGGCAAACTCTGGTACTTGACACCATAAGGACAAAGCAGTATGAAGGAGCCTGAGAAGCAGCAGCCATGTTAGGAGGAAAAGTCAGACAGAGCAATGGTAGAGAGGCCAGCGTAGTGGGGCTGGGGAGAAAGAGATTCCAAAAGAAAAGGGAAGTGATGTTCACAATGTAGTGACAGAGACAAGTAAACCAGGGACTTGTTTTGCATCAAATTATCTCAATAGCATAGATTCGCTGGTATTCTAAAAACAAAAGACATGTTACTTCAGGCTGAGCAATGAAGAGGCAGGGCAGAAAAATTAAAGCAGTCTTTAGTGAGTGGAGGAGGCAGATGATACAGAAGGATGGAGGGAGAAATTTGGCTGGTTTGTTCAACTGGAGAGGCTTGGGCAGCAAAGGCTCATGGGCAGGAACCTGTGATGAAGATGTTAATATAGAAAGAAACAATACACTGCGGTGCAGTTTTAGAGGAGATAAAAGAAGACACAGGAGCCGGAAGGGCCTTGGGCAGAAAGAATACATACACGAAGGGTAAGAGGAAGGAGAAAGGGTGGAAGTAGGGAGGTCTGGGCGTCATGGTGATGGGAAATGTGCTGAGGAACATTCTCTCTGATTTGTTCTCATTGTCAAGTGTGAATTCTGAGTGAATGGTGAGATGGAGATGTCAAGGGCTTGAGCAGAAGGTAAATGAAAGAGTGCTTTGGAACTAGGAAATAAGCAGGACATTTTCCAGGGAAATGTCTAGACCCAGTTCTTATTGAAACTGTTCACTGGCAAGATGATCAGTCCGTTGGCTTCCTGTTGTGCTTATTTTCCCGGCAATACTTTGTAATGTATGAAAGAGAATAAAGAAGGTGGACACTAAACTAGGCTGGTAGATTCTGCAGTGTGGGGACTGGCAAGCATGGAGAGAGCTGACAAGAAGGGTGAAATGTTGGAGCTGGCAGAGAGGCGAGTGTCACAGGACAGGTCAGGAAGCAAGGAACTGCAGGTCCTAATGAAGCTGAGGACAGCGATGATAGAACTAAAAGAGTCTGTAACCTGGGAGCAGGCTGTGAGTATGGCATTAGAGGGACACTTCTGCACCAAGAGCATGGTTGGCCAAGGCATGGAAGTGGCTCCCTGGAGTGGTAATCGATCTGAGGACCATTGGAACGGAAAACGCTAAGCTAGTGAGAACCTAGATTATGCTGTAGGAGGCCCAAGGAGGACTAAGTTACTCCAGGTAGTGACAGGAACGGGGTGGACAGAAAGATGCATCAGGTGCCAAAATATGAAGTGAATGAGATGCAGGGAAGGCTTACAAGGGCAAGGAGAGTACAGAGGATGATAGTGAGAAAGTTCAGAGCCTCGGAGGAGGGGGAAGGTGAGGGGATGCATGTCTGGATGTGGCTCTGAGACACAGGCATGTGCAGCCTGCCAGCTTGAAGAGAAACACGGCTGGCCCTGTCTGGTACTGTGCAGAGAAAGTGGTTTTCAGTGCAGGGAAGGGAGTGGGACCAACGTGTCTGCTGAGGAGGATGGAGACACTAAAGAGGCAGAGCAAAGAGAATCGGCACTGCAGAGGATGGTGGGCAAGGAGCAGAAGCCCCCTGCGCTGACAATGAGAATATGAAACCAACACACAATGGGGGCATTTTAATTGGGAGCAGTGACCACACACAATAGGCATGTGGGGCGTGGTGGGATTCACTGATTCTCAGCATAAACATTGTATGCTTAAACTCTAGAAATAAAAACTCCTGACTGGCTATGCTGCTTCCAGCTTTGTTGTTTTAAATTCACTTTCAGGATGTAGCTGGAATTATTACATAAAAATGTAATTCTAGTCCTGCCATTCATCTCCATGATTAAAATCCACCACTGTTTTCAATGAATCTACAGTGCTAACTGCAAACTCCTAAAATTAGCATTGTATACGAGTCTCTCCAGTTATCTGGCTCTTGTCCACCTTCCCACCCTGCTCCTCCCATTGCACCAAGCTCCATGATATTTCCCCAAACTCTATATACCTTAAATAGAGAAAAGAGGAAAAGAACCTTCCAGGTGGAACAAACACCTTTAGGTGGGGCACAGAGATGGGAGCATTCAGAAGTACCAGGAAGCCTAATTTAACTAGAATACAATCGATAAGTACATGCTAAGATGTGAAAAAAACAAACCCAGGTTTATTTCCCATAGCTATGATTCTAGATAAGAGCATTGCCTCTTTGAGACACATTAGTATGTAGGTGCTGTTAACTTCTCTCAAGGAGTTTAATTTTATGCACCTAGCAATTTAAATATTTTTATTATCATATATTTCTCAGACGTTTTTAATAATTACTGTACACATGACCTTTTGTTCCTCTTCCTGGGTTTTGTGTAGTCAAAATTTTTTGATGTTAAGATGCATATTTGTTAAGAGGTATTCTTCATAGTATATAATGCCTAACAGGCACCTTGCAAAATGTGTGCGAGTTTGTATATTTTTCAAAGATAATGAGCAGAAAAATTTAAAATCTATTCAAGCATTTTCTGGCAAAATGTATTTGAATCGTGCCAAAAGGAATTTCATGTTGCATGCCTTCAATCTGTTTTTGAAATATTTGTAGATACAGGCAACATCTGTTCCACTGGACAGAGATATACTGTAACTGCTAATAACTTTGGAAAACTCTGACATTAAAAGTTTGTACTGGGGAATTAAATATTTTCAAACAAATACAAGTTGAGGTTATTTTTTTCCTTACATAATCTTTAAAATTTTTAAATTTTACAAAATAAATGAAAGTTTTTTTTTTTTTCCTTAAAGATGTAATCGTGGGTTCAATATGCTTACTGCCTGCATAAAGTATTGCAGGCCAGATCTGTCAGGGAGAAGAACTCTGGGACTGATCTGTAAGAATCACATGTAAAAGAGAAGGAGGGGGTGAGGGAGGGCACAAGGTGTGGCAAACTGCTGGAAAAACGGGTGTGACTTGTCAATGACAAAGTTCCAGGACCCAAGTGAACAGTTTCTAAAGCCCTGTACATGGAACCACTCAGACAGTGCTATCCTCGGTTCTTCACAAAAGAAACATCTTGGCCAGGACGCTCAGATCTGAAAGCAGCATGAATAGTGGGAGACACAGAGCCTGTGGCCACTGCTCTCTCCCAGGGTCTGCCTTCCTGTGCTCGCTGAGGCAGTGTGTGCACGGTAGCCTAGAGAATGCACTTCCTTTCCTACTTATCGCTGGCCCAAATTTGCTCTGGAGAGCATGTTTTCGTCTTTTTAATAAATATAAACTCTCTCTACTTTTTACTCTTGTCTTGACCAACTCTTTATCCAGGAGAGAAAGAACCTAGAATCAAATTCTTGGGGACCCTTGACCCCTAGAATCCAGCAACAGGGTTAAAGAAAAGAAAGAGAAAGGAAAAGAAGGAAGGTGTGTTATTTACACATTGCAGCACCTCAGGCTGAATGAAATCAGTGTACTGCAAACATATACTAATAAATTGTTTTAATTGTAAAGAATTGTATATGCAAGAGAAAAATAATTTAAAAAAGGAAATTCAACTTGGAACAAAAGCAAGAACTGTGTAACCTTGTGAAGTCATGAGTGAGTTAAAATACAGAGAAAAATGACGAAGAAGCATCACTGGACTACAGTGAAAAAGGCAACAATCCAGTGGAATTTCACGCTCTGGCCAGCACACATCCACACCCCGCCTGGCCTGAGACTGATCCACGCCATGACTGTGCAGCACCGGTGACCAGGTTAGTCAGCTGGAGACTATTGCTCCATGAACGTGTCGCTCTAGATTTAACTACGTGACAGTATCAGTTTCTTTATGTTTTAAAAAGGGAGGGGGCATCTGTTTTATAACACATCCCAAACAATTACATGAATGGGTAGACACTTCTTTTATGGCCAGAAGGAAGGGGACGTGGCAATTTTAAAAGGAAAATAATGGAAAATATGAGATGGCATCATAGATAGTTGTGGCAAGAATCTCTTGGATCATACTGTGTTCCAAATGTTTAGGGTGAAAAAGAAAGAAAATACATTTCTCACTGTAGATCACTATCAAAAAGGTTTAATGCCCGCTGTCAAGTGGAGCCGCACCACAGAAAAGGCCATCCTCTCTACTCTGGAGAAGACGACCTACTTGCAATTCAATCTGAAAGAGCAGATCTAAATCAAAGATCCTGGTCAGATAAAGTCACTGGTACTTCAGACTGCTCAAGTTCAGAGGAACGAAGTTGGCCAAGGAAAACCTCGGGGAGGTGGTAGAAAATAAATGAGCTGGAGATGACAACACTTTCTCCATCCTGCCCTTACTTCCGGGAGAGACTAGGCTGGGCAGGGAGCAGGAGGGGATCTCTGTGCTCCTCTGTGGAGAGTTCACCTTAATTTTGGAGAGGACACAAGTAAATTACAGCAAGGGAGTATAGTACTTGGGTAGTTTTATAAAATCAATAAGGAAAGTGTATCTTATTAAATAGTATACTAATTGAGGATTCAGGATTCCAACCCTCTCTAGGCCCTAGTCACCAGATAACATCACATGTGGTTTAGAAATTCATATGCCTAAGGAAGAGAGCAAAACCCAGCTTATCTAGGAGTTGAACGATCACTGTTGTGCAGCTGGTGGACTGGGACCTTGCTTATCTAGCTTGATCAAGAACCCAGAGATGGAGATCCTCATAGAGATGTCTGACTTGCTGAGAACCAGGCAGCAGGGCAATAGGCTAGGAAGGAGCCTGATTGTCACTGTACACATTCTCATCACTTTTGAGTTTTAAGCCACATGTATTTTGCTATTTGGAAAAAAAAAAAAAAAGAGTAATCTGCAATTAGAAAAAATGATTGCTATTAACTTTCTTCTTTTTTTTTTTTTTTGAGACAGGGTCTCGCTTTGTAGTTCAGGCTGGCTCTGAGCTCACTATGTAGCCTAGGCAAGCCTTGAACTCAGCAATCCTCCTGTCTCTGCCTCCTGAGTGCTGGGATTATAGGCGTGAGCCACGACACCCGGCACTGTGGTATAGTGGTATTGATTGTTGGTAAGCATGAGTCTCCACGCCCAGCATTATATGTGGTTACCGGGGATCCAACTCAGGACCTTGCGCTTGCAAGGCAGGCGCCGGAACCACTGAGCTAACCCTCCGGCCCTGCTATTAACTTTTTAAGATAAACTAAACTAGCTCTGTTTGGGAGACCTTGTTGATGGTTTAGCCAATAGCTGGTCCTTGGGTCATTTGTTGAAGATCTCTGAATGTGTTCAAGCTGCAGAAGGTGAAAAAGATTAGCCTACACTGAGCCAGTGATGGCAGGTGAATGGAAATGTGCTGAGGCTTCGCAGTATGAACCTACAGTAGACACTTGGGGCGTTCAGCCCATACATCCCCACACATCCCCTTCCTCCTTGGGCTTGCATTGAGATCATGGTAGTAATGCCTGAGCCAGAACATTCATCACACAGCTCTGCAGGATCAGTTCTGTAACTGTATCCATCCATGAGTCATGCAGGTGAACATGAAGTTCTCTTGTGGTTTAAACTTCCCTTTGCTTGAGCTTTCCATTAATTTCAGCTAAACTGTGATCCACTGCTGATACACAATGAAATATGTAAACTTTATAATTTAAAGATTTCAGTTTTTTAATGAAATACATACCTCTCTGCTACATTAAGTGGAAAACATTGATTTTTTAAAAAAATTTCATTGTTGCTACTGATTTAGTATTGCCCTTAGGAACATAAATTATTATAATGAATGGAAAGTATTAGCGATATAGGCCCTGCAGGGTATGAAGCTTTAAGCATACAGTACCTTATTCATCCTTCTCTTCCCAGTGCCGTTAACATAGTGATAACATAATCTTGCATACAATGTGGTCTCTTGTGCATTAAATATTGGTTAATTAAGCAATGCCTTAAAAGTGATAAATGTTCCCATATATTTCATCTCTAAGTCAAAATCATTAGGAATTATAAACATATAAACATACATATACACCTATGTGTGTACCCATACATAATATATGTGGTATAACAGAAAACCATGATGAGTATTTAAATTCTAAAAATTTATTACAATAAAAGACACATTGCCATAATTTCCCTCAGAATATTTCAAACACTTTATTCTTGCTCCTTTCTGAAATTATTCTGGCCTCTTTCTGAAATAGTTCTGGAAGTCCTCTTTCATAAGTTTCTCTAGTTTTTCTCATGGTGTAAAAACTAGTTTATTTATTTAACTTATGAATAAGGCAGCTAACTAGGCAAAGGCCTGGAGACAGAACTGGGAACTCCACCATGTTGATAATAATTAATATAAGAAGAAGTGAACTTTGGGCCAAAAATGAACTTCTTCAGGCAGTATGAAATGCAGCCCACTCCCTACTAAGTTCCCAAGTTTTATGGAGTTTAAAATACAAAGTAATTGGGTTTTCTCTAAAATATCACCCTCCTTTTAACCCTTCACGCTACTAGTGTTAAGTAGCCACTAAATATTTAAGCACTTCCTGGGTTCTGTTTAAGTATAAGTTGCACTGGATGAAGGGGGCCATGAAGCCACTCACTCAGAAAATCTAGGAGCTGTTTTTACTTCTAATAAATATTTTACTGTCTTCCTCCCTTTAGTTCATGACTTCATTCTTGAATTTACATGAAAACATGAGCTGGATTATACAGAATTAACAGTTTCAATGGCTGCTTCAATGCGCTGAATCGATTCAAACATTTCCCTTTCATGGTCATTTTGACTTCAGGGAAGAGACAGAGAGATCACTCAGGGACAGTGAAGAAGGTGGAGAAGGTCAGAGCATAATGGCTTCATTTCACAGAAACTGCTGTACATGTTTAATCAATGAAAGATGATCAAAATACAGTGCATGTCAAAATTTTAAAACATCCCAATAAAAGATACATTGCCACTATTTCCCTTATAATACTCAAAATATTTATCTTTGTCTGGAACACGTATCTCACTGTTCTTGGCACTGTGGATTTACTGTGATAAATTTTTAAAAATATAAATGTTGCCGGGAGTGGTGGCTCATGCCTATAATCCCAGCACTCGGGAGGCAGAGGCAGGAGGATTGCTGAGTTCGAGGCTGGCCTAGGCTACATAGCAAGCTCAGGGCCAGCCTGGACTACAAAGTGAGACCCTGTCTCAAAAAAATAAAAATATATAAATGTTTACCAGATTTTTCAATGGCTCCTTTTATGTGTCGAAGTATATGTACTATATGTATGTGTATGTATATACATACATATATACACTTATAACTCTGTATATAAGAATAATTTTCTAACAATGCTGTTGTACTGGAATACAGAAAAACATTATCACCAGAGTGGAAATTTGAAGAATGTCTACAAACAGACAGAACTAGGTTGGCAGAAAAAAAGAACAACCTTCAAGGAAGGAGAGATAGTTTTAAGGAGGGAGCTGCTTTATACTCTGAGTCACTGACAGTAGCCCTGGGAGTGGAATAGAAGGACATTATTAGGTGAGAATATGCCTTTTAGATGGACTCCTTCCACCCTTTCTCTGTGTGCTCAGTGATAAGGGAAACATATTTATCCAGGGATGAAGCAGCACACCTGAGCACATACACACCACCTCTCTCAGTCTCTCAACCGAGGCTTTTATAGTCAAAACAAGTTTTAACAGACAGGTTATCTGAGATATGTAGATAAGAATATTATACAAATCATAAATCCTTAAGGAAAGTTATAATGAAAGGAAACAACAAGTAATTTTAAAGAACATAAATATTCTCTGGTAACTTTAGGTTGTCTTATACATAAAATAATCAGACAAATTATAAATCTTAAAAATAAAAAATGTAGCCATTAGTATAAAGAAAAAAGATAAATGAGACAGCAGAATGATGACATCGGAAAAGCGAAATAGAATGCAAGAATACTAAGGTTTTCAGCTCTTCTAACACGCAGCCTAGCAAGAGAAGCACACTACAGTGTAAAGAAAGGAAACAAGGAAATGAAAACCAGAAGGTCCAACACTGATCCACCATGAGCTTCCAAAAGCAGTGATCTGAATAAAGCAAAGTATAAGGGATGGTTGTCAGGAGAATTTGCTGTGTACACACAGGAGTTTGAGTTTAAAATTGACCCAATACACAGGATAAATTTAAAGGACAGCACTTGAAATATGCAAGAGAGAAAGCAATTTGAAAGCCTTTACAACTTTAAGAGACAGAAGCAAACATTTTTAATTATATAAGATATACAACTGAGATGCTAGATCTCTGTTCAAATATGAAAAGTGAATGAACAATTCTAAAACATTCTAAAAGAGGAAAAACTGGAGAAGTTCAGACCAACAACAATTCATATAAGAAACAAAAAGTTAAAAAAAAAACCCAGAAAACAGGAAAGAATATACATATAATATGATAGCTTGATAAAAATGTTTTCTCAAATTATGGCAAAAAAGCACAATCACATCTGTAATAGAACAAATATCAATGAAATATGTGCTTCTACCAAAAGTCAGTGTTATTGACTCTGGGTAAAAATGATGTAAGACCTATATCACAATGTAGATGTTTACATATGGGTAATTTACAACAAAATAGCATGAAAGTATTTGAAAAGAAAAAATAGAAAAATATATCAGAAAATGTCAAACAAAAAGAAAGCCAATATAAAAATGTATCAGAGGAGTATTACTCTGCCTTAAAGAATGTTAAGTTTGAGTCATTTATACTCAAATGTACATACCTTCAGGACATACTTCTAAGTAAAAAAAATAGGTCACAGATGTGTAAATATCGTATCTGTTCTTTAGTATGAGAAACAGGATGGTAATGAGTTCTAGAATGTATGATGGATATTGTGAACTAGAAAATATTCAAAGAGAAATGTGGAGGGGTGAGTAATGAGGGGTAAAGAAAAAATGTGATGGTAATAAAAAAAAAGGAAAACAAAGCTTATGTATTTAGGAGGTAGGGGTTGGGGGGTGGGTAGAGGAATGGGAAAAATGATAATTAAATCATGTCATATATTTGTACAAATTCCCAATATTGGATGTGATCATGATGTATATATACAATGTAAAATACAGATTTAAAAATGTATCAGATGAAATAGAAATCAAGACACCATTAAAATAAAAAAAATATTTCATAGTGATGCAATGAGCAATATAAAAAAAACTCTGCCAGGTATGATGGCTCATACCTGTAATCCCAGCACTTGGGAGGCAGAGGCAGGAGGATTGCTGAGTTCCAGGCTTGCCTGGGCTACATTGTGAGCTAAGGGCCAGCCTGAACTACAAAACTAAACCCTGTCTCAAAAAATAAACAATAAAAAACAAACAACAACAACTAGTTGGGTTGGGCTTAACCTGAGCTCATAGCTGGGCAGTGTTGGCTTCTAACTTCCATGTTTTCTAACTCCTGTGATCAGTATGACATGATGATGGTTTGCTTCTTTTTATTTATTTTTTATTATTTTTATTCTTATTTTTTGAGACAGGGTCTTGGTTTGTAGTTCATGCTGACCCTGCACTCAATATGTAGCCCAGGCAAGTCTCAAACTCAGCACTCCTCCTGTCTCTGCCTCCCGAGTGCTGATATTACAGGTGTGAGCTACCACACCCAAGCATCCTGGTGTGTGGTACTGATTGCTGGTGGGCATGAGTCATTATGCCCGGTATTGTATATGGTTACCAGGGATCGAACCAGGGATCTTGTGCTTGCTAGGAAGGAGCTGGAACCACTGAGCTAAATCCCCAGCCCCAGATGGTTTGCTTCTTTTAAGAGGAACATCCTTCACATTTGAACAATTCTTCACCAAAAAAAATTAGAGGATAAATTGAAAATACTAACTCAAAAAGGTGGTAAAAACTTAAATGGTATTTGGTTATTTTGGTATCTAATACCAACAAAGAAAACATATAAAAATATTTATCTTGATGATAACTAATAATCTGTCTTTAAAATATTTTTTCTCTATGGATAATAGAATTAGACACCCAAATTAAATAGCAATGGTTAGGCTATTTTGGCAAGGTGCTTCTTCGTATCAGATACAGAGTTTTCCTCTGGGGGAAAAAAACAAAACTAAAACAAATGTACAGCAGTGTTTTTGTACATTTGAGAGACTGAAGCTACCTCACATAGAGAAAAAAGAATGAGTCTATGCTCTTCTTCTCCAGTAAACGTCTGATATGCCAGAAATTCCTTTTTTCCATTTTTTAAGAATGGAACCTGTACCTTAAGTGGTTACCTTCTGCACACATAACTTATCCTTGGAATGACATTCGGGGTGAGTGTGGACAGTTATGCCTTTGAGACAGAAACAGTTGTTTTCACTTTTGTCATTTTGTACAATAGGTTTGGTAGGAGAACTGTTTTTTCCCAAAATTATCACTTAGGAGAGCTAGAAATCTAAACGATTTCATTTTGTATGTTTTTATTAAAGACAGAGTAATCTTTCCACTGTAAACTAAGAGAAGAAAAAGGAGATTTAACTAATTGCATTTTTAGTACTGCAAACATACCATGAGCCATTAAAAATAGACGCATGTAGTAAGTATTCAAAACGAAATGGGGTTTAGGGGTAAATAATGAGGGGAAAGAAAAATATTGATGGTTAAAAAAATGATACATTGATCTACAGTACTGAAAAAAAAAAGGAAACTTGACAATTAAATTGTGTCATATATTGGTACAAATTCCCTTCTCCCCAAGAAAGGAAACAAAGCTTGTGTATATAGGGGAAGGGGTTTGTAGGGAAGGTAGGGGAAAGGGGAAAAGTGAGAATTAAGTCATATCATATACTGGTACAAATTCTCAGTGTGGAGTATAATTTTAAGTTGTATATATAATGTTCCAATAAATTACATTAAATTTAAAAATAGAAGTATATAAAATATTTAAGGGTGCAATTAAAATTACAGTATGTCAAAATTTATAAAAGAGTCAAAAAATTGGAAATTGTTGCAAACTAGTCAAAAATGTTAAAGGAACTTCTTTTCCTTAAAAAGGCCATGAATATAAAAACTTTTTCAATGCCGGACGTGGTGGCTCACGCCTGTAATCCCAGCACTCGGGAGGCAGAGACAGGAGGATTGCTGAGTTCGCGGCGGCTTGCCTGGGCACCATAGTGAGCTCAGGGCCAGCCTGAACTACAAAGCGAGACCCTGTCTCAAAAAGCAAAAAAAAAAAAAACTTTTTCAATGTATTTTCTTATCTCTTTTATTTTTGAGAAGAGCACTTACACCTGGAAAATCTAGATTATACATTAATTTATGACTGAATCACTTCTTTTGTAGCTATAGTAATAGAATTTGTCCTTTGCTTTCAATTCACTGGTAATTCTCATAAACCAAAATGGTAGATTTATACAAGTATAGATAAAAATTCAAAATCACAGAACTTGAGTGAGAAAAAGCATTAAGTATATAAATATCAAATTTGGAAAAACTAGAATCTAGGGGTTGGTTAAATATTTTAAGTATTTTATATCATGTTTTATAACTATTTATTTTTATTCTCCTAGTATTTGTCGGTTGATATATTGAATATGAGATGAGTGTGACCAATAATAACCTAATTTGACAAGTATTTTAAAATGAAGTTTACCAATAAATAACAAATATAATGAGAATATGTAGGACTTCATTTAACCTATTAATAAACACAAAATATGGTATTGTTATCTTTCTTTAATAACCTGTATATTTATTATTTTTACTAATATTCTATTAAATTTCTGGACAAGAATTTTTAATAATTGCCTTCAGGTTAGGATTTTAATGAACACATCAAAATATAAGTTTATCTTCTAATTATTTTTACTGCACAGCATTCCAAGTTCCTCAAGATACTCCTAATTTAATCTTTTTAAAACACAAGTAGCTGATAAAATAAGAAAGAGAAAAGGCATATCATTGTGTTGGTCAATTAATGAAACTCTACTCAAGTGTAGAATATGAAACATTTGCTTAGAAAATTGGTCTCAAAATAATAAAATGAACTAGCATTCTGAATTTTTTCATAACTTTCACATTTTACAGTGGCTTTCTATATGTTTAAGTATATTTTTATTTGAGAAACAATATATTAAAGATACAGGCTTAAAAAGTAGTAATGACATCCATAAAATAATATACTATACACTTCTTAAATCACATTTTCCTGCATCATTTCTAATTCAACCTGAAAAAAGAGGCCAGTTTGCACACAATATTCAGAGGCTCAACTATCCAACAATATATCATAAGATGTATTTTTCTAATGTCATGTTCACAACATGAGTATGAACAATTATATCCCTTGTCTGCTTGAGAGAAAATGGAAATACAATGAGGTCATGCCTTTTCTCATCATTTAGATACAAAATAGCTTCAGTGTTTATATCTTCTGGTTTATTAATACTTTCCTTTCATTTTAGCTTATATTCAGTTTTATACCTAAATAACTATTATCTAAAAAGTATAAATTAAAATGAAAATGACCTTCAACATTGGTATGATTGTTCTGATGGCTGCCGTCATCATTTGTTAAGGCACATGATTATTTTACAAGCAGGCAAATATTTTCTGTAGGAAGAAAATCTTTGAAAACTAAACACAATGCTTGAATTAAAGTTTTTCCAGGTGATATTTAATAATAAGCTTAAAATATGGAACTGAATCATAAGTAATAATTGACAATGTAGAAATCTCTTGATATATGAGTCAACTAGGAAGGGTATTTGTACAGCAAATCAACTTTGAGGAAGTATGTGAGGGCAGATATTTGGAACATTTATGTAGGTATGGCTGTGTTAATGGACTACTTGAATCAGTGTAAGATAGCAGGGAATATTGGGCAATATAAGGAAAGATGAATGCATATCTTACTTAAAAGTGTTCAACCCCTCAGTTTAAAAAATCTTGTGGTAGTTATTGAGTACTGCCATTGCTTGGATGTTAAATTAATTAAATTAAATATTTGGCTGCCAGGGTGGCATTCGTAGTATGTAGTGGAACCTCTAGTCAGCAGAACCTACTGGAAATTCTTTAGGTCATCGGGGTGTGCCCTTGAAGGAGACTGTGTGACCTTGGCCATTTCCTTTCTCTTTCTTTTTTCTTTCTCTTATCTCCGGCTCATGAAGTGAGTGATTTGGTTTCATATGTGTTCACCTTGGTGTGCTGCTTATCAATACAGAGAGATGATGGAAAGAAAGGGATTTTGATCTAACCCTGTACTGCTAGGATTTGAATGTCCTCACCAAAACTTATTTAAAGTGAGGGATTTAGAGGCTGGAAATTTAATTTGATGATGGTATTTATTTGGAGACAGGACCTGTGTACAGTAATTAAGGTTAAACAAAGCCATAGGGTGAAGCATTAATCCAGTGAGACTGAGTTATAAGAGAAGACACCTGAGCGGAGCTATGGTGTCTCACCATGTGATGCCCTGTGCAGACTTGAGATGCTGCTGAGTCTCCACCTGCATGAAGGGCCTCACCAGATGGAGCTGTTGCCCCCCTTCAGGACCATGAGGTGTATAAATATTTGTCATGCATAAATTATTCTGTATGTTCTATTCAGTTACAGCAAGAGAAATCAAGACATTTCTTATACTCAGGATGTGAGATTGTCTTATGGGAATCATTGTTAGAGAAAGTTACTATGTACTGAAAAGAGGATGCTACCATGAATAGAAAGGAAATTTTAGGGCCAGGTCTGAAAAGTTCATGACTGTACAACTGAGGCTGAAAGCCTCCTCAAACCTGTTTGTTTTAACATTTAGATATCTAATATTCTGCATGTGAATTTGTCTTTCAAAAGTTATAATCTGGATGCCAAGTAGAGTAAGTAGTCTATCTTAGTAATGTGAGCCACAAAAATTTCACAAGTGAATTGTAAAGGACAGAAATCCTTGCTAAGTGTGAAGGAATGCCTACCAAATAACAGAATCTGGTGGGGATGGAGGACTGGGCTATGCAGGAGCAGGAAGCTACAGTGAACAGACTGGAATGTCCCACTGCTCACTACTCTATCTCTGAAAGAAGCTCCAACAACTGTGCATATAAATAAACTCCACCAATCTTGTACAACTGAGCCTCAAGGGAAGATCCTAGACTTGTCTGCTTTATATGACTAATGGGGAGAGAAAAGAGATCAAGTTCCTACCTAAAAACATAGAAAGGTATCATTATATTTGTAGCTCTGGTGGAGGAAGTAGGCTTTTCCTATTACATTTCTTTCATCAAGAAAAGATTTATAAATCTATTTATTGAGGTTGAAAATTAAAATTTAAATTCTAATTTTAAGCTTATCAATATGATTCTTTTCAGTCCATTTAAAAAAGAAACTGTTGGGCCGGAGATTTAGCTCAGTGGTTCTGGAGCCTGCCTCGCAAGTGCAAGGTCCTGAGTGCAAGGTCCTGAGTTTGATCCCGGAAACCACATACAATACTGGGTGTGGTGACTCACACCCACCAGCAATCAATACCACATACCACAGTGCTGGGCGTGGTGGCTCACGCCTGTCATCCCAGCACTCGGGAGGCAGAGACAGGAGGATTGCTGAGTTCGCGGTGGCTTGCCTGGGCTACATAGTGAGCTCAGAGCCAGCCTGAACTACAAAGCAAGACCCTGTCTCAAAAAAAAAAAAAAAGAAACTGTTCAAAAAGCATAAATATTTTATCTAATAAATATATAACCTTGCATTTATATAACAATTATCATTTTATTTATGCTATTCTGCTTTTTTCAGCTCTGCATCCTTGTGAAATTAGACATTTTACAGGCTTGGTGTTAAAGATTAGATAATGTTTGAGAGTTAGAACAAATACCCAAGTCCTTAGGACAAAAATGGCAAAGAACTTCCCATAGTCAAATAACCTCAAAGACCTTTAGGATTAAGAATAAAACCATATTTACTTTTTTCCCTGCCCATGGCCAACGCTACTTTCAATTATTTGTATGTTCTGAATTTTAGGAACAAAAAGAATGAGGAAGAAGGAACACTGTCAAAAAAGAAACCACAAATCTGTTTCTCATTTTCCTACCACACCTTCCCAAAATTCAGTCACAGAACTCCTTGCCTCAGTCACATGGGTGCTTGTTATCCAGGACGAGCCCCAGGCTGCCTTGTTGATCCTGTGACTGGAGTCTTTCAGGGTGCAGTATGAGAATCTTCACGTTAAACAGTTTCCTCGCGTAATCAGTCCACACGTAACATATAAGAACTGTAAGGACCCAGGGGAAGGGAACTTAACTAGGACCTCTGGATTTGGGCTCTAGTCTCCTGTGAGTTGATGGCACACAGCAAAATAATATATAGCTTAGAGAAACTGAGCTTGGGCCTGATCCATGCTACTCTGGGTAGCAAAAGACCCCAGGCCCCAGCCTGCCACCCTTTTATTCAGCACCTCTCCAATAACAAAAATGTAACAAAGACTTAGAAGGCAGGGTAAACACCGGCAATGGAGCAGTTCCACCTTGAAGCATCACAGCGTGTGGGGTGACCAGAGTCCTTGTTCTCCAAGGTGAAGGTGAGCTGAGTACAAAATTGTAGACAGCCAGGAAAGGCGTTCCAATTATTTCTCCCAAACAGGATTCTTTTGCAACATAATTAATCCAAAATCTGTCTGCAGGAAGGCCTGGTCAGTTTCGACCTTCCTATTATTCCTCCCAAACAAGATTGTTCCTAACAATAACCACTGCACATATTCTGCAAGATCTACCTTATATGGGTTAAAAAGCCTGGAGTTCAACTAACTGCTTCAATTTTTTTTTTTTTTTTTTTTTGAGACAGGGTCTTGCTTTGTAGTTCAGGCTGGCCCTCAGCTCACTATGTAGCCCAGGCAAGCCTTGAACTCAGCAATCCGCCTGTCTCTGCCTCCTGAGTGCTGGGATTACAGGCATGAGCCACCACACCTGGCACTGTGGTATGTGGTATTGATTGCTGGTGGGTGTGAGTCACCACGCCCAGCACTGTATGTGGTTACTGAGATCAAACTCAGGACCTTGCCATTGTGAGGCAGGCTCTGGAACCACTGAGCTAAATCTCTGGCCCAATTTTTATAAAGTCATAGGGAATATATCTGTGTTTAAATCACTTGGAATCATACACAAAATTATTTCTCTATAGATTTCCACCTCCTGTAAACAATTTACCAGAAGTAAATCTATTTGTAAATTGTGTTTTTGTGTTTGTTCATTTGATTTGAGTTTTTGAGACAGGCTTGCTGTGCAGTCCAGGTTGGGCTTACACTTACTGTATAGCCCAGGCTGGCCTTGAACTCGTGGTGTATATGCAAGATTGAATCATACTGCTGAAACTAAAAGGCAAAGTTCAAAATGTGGACGTGACATTCTGCATAACCCACCCTTACAACCTCAGCAGCTGGGTACATCTCTTATAGCATTTGTCATGCTTACTTGTCTCGTTGCTATTTTTCTATCCAATCAAGAGCACCCTGGCCTCAGAAACTGTTATCCTGCTATTCCTTCCATCTACTGTGTTTTGTCTTAGCTATCTGCATGACTTGCTCCAATTTCTTAGGGCATCACACAACTATCAAGTACGTAGTAAAGGCCTCCATAGGACTCTACATAAAATAGATACTTCTTCTTAATCTGATTTAACTTAATTCTTTATAGCACTTGTCATTACATAACCTATTTTGTATTTTTCTCTATTTGTAACTGAGCTTCCAACTACTAACATGTAAGTTCTATGAGGGCAAAGTTTTTATGAGTGGATATTTCCCCCCACTATTTGTATTCTCCTTAAAAAAAAAAGGCCGAGCCAAGGTAGATGCTTAGAAAAAAATGGACAGAGCATTATGTTAAGTGCCCAGCTTCTGTTCACTCCCCTATTTTGCAAGTATTTCCCATCTGCAGCATGACCAGCCCAGACTTTGCAGTGTCCTTGCAGGATTTGGTTTGGGAGAATGACTTTTTCCCCTTGGGGGAAGAGGTTAGCTCCTCTGCCACACCCACATCAAAGAATAGAGTGCTTCTGAGTGCCATTAAGACAGTTCTTGCCTGAGTCACTACTCTGCACTAGTATTTCAGCTCTTGCTCTAGGACTACAGGGAGACTTCAAACTAGAGTTCTTTTCCCTCATGTATGAGACCAGTATGTTTGGGTGGTTCCATGCACCCCAGGTTCATGCCCTACCCCAGGGTAGTGTTTTGCTTTGTCTTGGCCATTTGGCTTCCATGCTCACTCACTTTGACTTTCTGATTCCTCTTCATTTCCAGTCCATGAGGATTTCTCTCTTGAACTCAGAGTTGGCCATTCACTCAAAAAAGTATTTGCCAGCTTTTAGCTAGCATGTCTGTGTACTGAGGACAAGAATTTGCATTGGCTAATATTTTGTCAAGGGACTTAATATTTTCTTAAATCTCTGAGAAATTGTGAGTCTAGATTATAACCAGTGCAGAATTGTGTGGATTCATTTCTATGGCAATAGGGCCTTAGTACTCTGGTAAAAAATAAAAATCCTGGTTCTTTCTATATTGACTTTTCACTCATTGTCCTTATAAATATGCTTTTAAATATTCTATTTCTAAATCTTATAGAACTATTTTATGGCTGTTTTTGTGAATCATTGGTATTTCATAGCCTCAGAAGTATAAATTATTATTCTAAAGATTCTAAAGAGTATCATTCAATGTATCACACTGGAATTACAGGCATCAGTTATGTTAGGGCCCCTCAAGATGTCAATAAAATATGCTCAAGAAAGCTTTCACTAAAGAAAACTTGGTGGAAACTCTTAATATGAACAAATATAAAAACAGAGGTGGACAAAATGCACAAAGAAGCATATTAGAGAAGGAATACATTCATAATTGGATGCCTTTTACAAAGTTCATTATTGGAGAAAGAGTTGTCTTCCTGCTTTTGCCATGCCAGTCTTGCAATGCCATGTAAGAAATATTTTCCTAGAGTCTGTATCTCCCAATTTCATTGAACAGTTGGCTGAATGTGCTCAACATTTGTCAGATTAATTTAGTCATCTTTCTTTGAAAAGGAATGAGTTTTGTTTGCTTCCATTTTTTTCACATTTCAGCAGATTCTTAAAAAATGATTTTATACCAAGAATACTAATTGTGAAGGCAGAGACATCCAGGCATCTTTTCCCAAAATCATGCTAGTTACTCTGAAGACAAGCTAAAACTAGCATGTTTAGATTTAACATCACCCACAAGGCCTATGACTATACAATATAAAGTAATAAACTGAGGCATTTTAATGAATGAGCTTCACTTATCTTTGCCATCTTTGTGTAGGAGGAACTAATGAGTAGATTAACTCAGTTTAATGGAAATTCTGAAGATTTGTCTACATTGTTTTTATTATTATTATTTTTTATTTTATTTTATTTTTTTTTTTGCGGTGCCAGGGATCAAACTCAGGCCCTTGTGCATCCAAGGTTGGCGCAGTACCACTTGAGCTAAATCCCCAGCCCCCCTTTTTAAAATTATTTTTATGAAAGCCTCTTTACAGTATTCCCTAAATTTAAAAATAAAACTATGATTGATGTACCTATCATTCTTTAGATTATATTATAGTCATTCAACACAAAAAAAATGCATTTTGACAGTATTAGTTCATGTTTAGCAATAAGTACTCACACCCTGGTTAAGAGCTTAAATGCCAGAAAAAGGCTCCCTGAGATTATTTCACTTACTGGCCATGTGACCTTGAGAGCTGCCCTCTGGGGTCATGCTCATGTCTCCAGTTTTCAGGAACTAGTTTTTTCTCACATTGGCTTCACATGCAGGTGGTAATATGGGGCTGTAGAAACCATTCCTTTCTCTTTTTTAAAATTAAATTCTTTATTGAAACATTTTATATACATATCACGATCACACTCAACATTGGGAAATTGTCCAGTATGTGACATGAGTTAATTCTCATTTTTTCTATTTCCCTACCCATCCTAATCCCCCACACCCTGTAAATACATATTCTTTCTTTTTTTAAGACCATGTTTTCTTTCCCTTCATTACTTTCCTCTACCCCTTTCCCTTTGAGTATTTCCTATTTCACAAAATCTATCAGACATTCTAGAATTTATTTACATCTTCAGATTCTCATACCAGAGAAAAGATACAGTATTTACATCTCTGTGACCTATTCATTTCATTTATGAATGTGTCCTCAAGATATGCCCATTTGAGTATAAATGACTCAAACTTACCATTCTTAATGGCAGAGAAACAACCACATCTTTATCCAGTCTCCAGTTGATGGGCATTTGAGTTGTTTCCAAGATTTACCTGATCCTTTTTCTTATCCTTTCTTGCCTTGACTGCAAACTGCTGTTACTAGTCCTACAGTATTACAGTTATCTCCAACAGTTCCTCCACACCCTGCCCACAGTGAACACTCTCTTACTTAAATGAGTGTTAAATTACTCAGCAAGCACATCATCTTGTCATACTTGCCTAAGGGCCCTGCCAGGACCCTGACTGAGGGTGACTTACTGAAAAAGCATACAGATATAACCCCAAATAAATTTACCATTTTATTCTAAGAAACAAAACTCACATTATACAACATTCAGGTCTTATTCTTCTTTTAAAAAAGAATAATATTTCCTATTCTGGCTGTTTTTGCCTACAGCTAAGATATATACTAAGGTATTATGTGCTGGTCCTTTACCTCTCAGCACCCTTTATGGAAAGAGATGGTACTATTATTAGATGGAAACAAACCATCTAATGATAGTACTTCCCATTCACAAATTGTCTTTTGTCCCCCCAACATCAGCATTTATCTTAGTACCATTTCCCCAGGTGTATGCTTACAGGTAAAAGCTACTGAACTGAGCAAAGATAATGCTTCATGCACATATTTTGGAAGCACCACCTTAATTCAAAGAACTATAGTAGATTTCTGCACAAGTTTTCCCCAAAAATCTATGAATAGATCATAGAAGCTCTGCCAAGCTACAAACTAAATAAATTCAAGGAAAACCACACCTGAAGTATTGTGGTCAATATCCTGAGAACCAGATATAAAAAGAAAATCTTGAAAGCAGTGAGAGATAAAAGGGTACTGAGCAACAGTATGAATGACAGCTAACTTCTCAGAAACAATAAAGGCCTGAAGACAAAGGAAGGAAGTCTTTAACATACTGAAAGAAAAAGTTCTTAAGAACCCACATACAAAGAAAATTACCCTAGAAATGTGGATAAAATGAAAGTAATTTTAGATAAATAAATGCTAGATAAATCTGTTGCCAGCAGACTGTGTTATAAATAAAATAGTGAACAGTCTTCAGGCTGAACAGAAATGACACTAGATGGACATTTATATTAACCAGAAAGAATAAGACCAGTAAATGGTAAATAAAAGATAAATATAAAATATTGTTATTTCTTCATGCAATTTTCCTAGAAGATAAACTGATAGTTTGGAGCAAAAATAGTAGCAGAGGAAGGTGAGGTTAATAACATGAAAAATAAAACATGTTACAAGAATAGCACAAAAGATAGGAAAGGTAAATGTTATAACTCATCAAGTTGTTTAGTGGGAAGTGAGGGTTGTGAGACGAAGAACGGTGCAATATTGAGTGCAAACAGACTTCAATGTGTTGAGGATGTGTATCACTAACTTTAGAAAAAACAAAAATATAGCTTTGCCGGGCGTGGTGGCTCACGCCTGTCATCCCAGCGCTCGGGAGGCAGAGACAGGAGGATTGCTGAGTTCGAGGCTTGCCTGGGCTACATAGTGAGGTCAGGGCCAGCCTGAACTACAAAGCGAGACCCTGTCTCAAAAAAAAAAAAAAAATAGTAAAGTAAAAAGAGTATACCACAGAAGCTAACAAAGAAATAAAGTGATACTTTGCTCCACTCAGGCTGCTATGATAAAACACCAATATAGGGTAGTTTATAAAGAACAGAAATTTATTTCTCAAATATCTGAAGGTTGGAAAAATCTAAGATCAAGGCACTGGTAGGTTCAATGTCTAATGATTACTTGTCCTTGTAGAGATCCTTCTGCTTATTTCGTTACATAGTAGAAGGGGAAAGATAACACTCTGGGCCTCTTTTGTAATAGCATTAGTCTCACTGATGAGTTCTCTATCCTCATGACCTTATCATTCTGCCAAAGAGATATTACTATCCAGTACCCTTACCTTAGAGATTAGGATTTCAATATACAAATTTTGAAAGAACACATTCAGATATAGCAAATGAAATGCTGAAGGTACACTCATAACCAAAAATAAGGCAGAAAAACAGCACCATAGGAATATAATCTAAAGAGAATGGAAAATGAACTAGACACTGAAAGACTAAACACAAACATCCATAACTATGTTAAATGTAAGAGAATTAATATTCTATTTCAAAACACAGTGAAAGTAACCACATATCTTCTATAAAATATCCACTCTAAATATGAAAGCACAAGTAAGTTATAAAATAGAAAGACATGCCATACAAATAAAAAGTATAATAATAAGAAAATAGGTATGCCTATATTAAGACAGAATCAAGATTAAAGAGGGAATATACCAATAAGACAAGAATCCTACATTTTGTATGCCTGATAAAATGTTCAAAAAAACTGAGAAAGTAGAGAGAAAATTTGACAAATGTATAGATATAAATGGAGATTAAAATACTCCTCATTCAGTAATTAAAAAACATATATAGAAAAAAGAAATCCAGCTGTAAAGCTTGAAATACATTATCTGTCTAGTAAATATAATTGAAAATTAAAGAATCTACACCCAAAAGCTCCTGAAAACTGCTACTGAAAGAGCACACATGGAGCATATACTAAGATAGGCCATATGAAAGGTCAAAAATAAATCTCAACAAATTTCAAAGTACTGAAGTCTTGGTATATATATTCTAAATAAAACAAATTAAACTGAAAATCAATCACAAGACATTTTAAAATTTCCAAACACTTGTAAAATTTAATGCACTTATGAATGGCATGAGGGTCAAGAAAACAACCAAAAGGGAATTTAATAATTTTTCTAACAAAATATTAATAAAAGAAATACATTAAAACTTCTGAGATTTAGCTGAAACAGTACTTAGCTATAGTTTATAATTTTAAATATAGTGAGGGAGAAAAAATACTTTTAATCAGTGATATATATTGATATTCAAAAAGTATAAAACTAGAAAAATAAGGTTAGGAAAGGAAAAAACACATATTTTCATTGCAGGCATCAATTAAAATAGAATGAAGAAAACAAAAGAGAAAACAAACAAAACCCAATATTGTTTCTTTGAAGAGATTAGTAAAATTGATATCAGAGGAAAGCCAACCAAGAAAAAGCAACTAAAGAAATCACAACTCACCAATACCAAAAATGATATGAAGGATGTGACTGCAGGTCAAATTCACATTAGAAATACAGTAACTCTAAACTTGCTGCAAAACAGGTTAGGTAGTACTCTTGGAGACACTGGTTTAGGGAAAGACTTATGAACAAAATCTCTACAACATGAGAACCAGCAGAAGGAATTAATAAATGAGATCTCATCTGTTAAAAAGCTTCTGCCCAGCAAAAGAAACCACTGGCAGAGCAAAAAAGACAACCAACAATATGGGAAAAAAATCTTTACCAGTTGTTCCTCAGACAAAGGGTTACTATCTAGCATATATATAAAGAGCTTTTAAAAAATACACAATACACACAAAAGATAATGCCTTCTAGCTGAGATTAGCCCTCAAAATGTAAGTTTTATCTGGTATGAGAAACTGAAATTTAAAGACCCAATTCAAAAATGGGCATCTGAAATGAACAAACACTTTTCAGAGCAAAATGCAAAAGCAGCTAAGAAGCATATGAAGAAATGCTCAACATCACTGGTCATTCGAGTGATTTAGATGAAAACAACACTGAGATTTCAACTCACTCCAAAAAGAATAGCTGCTATTTTGAAATTAGCCAGCAACAAACACCAGCAAGGCTGTGGAGAAAAAGGAATCTGTCTCCACTGTTGGTGGAATGTAGACTAGTACAACCATTATGGAGATCAGTGTGGAGATTCCTAAAAAACACTGGGATTAGAGGTCCCATTTGACTCTGCTATTTCCCTGCTGGAATATACACAAAAGAATTACAAGATTCATATCACAGCGACATATATATGCACTCATGTTTATAGTAGCTCAGTTAATGATAGCCAAATCTTGGAAACAACCCAAATATCCATCAACTCCAGACTGGAAAAAGAAGATGTAGTTTTTCTATAAAATGGAGTATTGCTCTGACATAAAGAATGATAACCTTGAATAAGTTATACTCAAATGGACATACCTTGAGGACATATTCACAAGTGAAATAAGTAAGTCACAGATGTGTAAATATCATATCTTTTACCTGGTATGAGAAACTGAAAGTGTAAATGAGTTCCAGAATGTATGATAGATACTGTGAAATAGTAAATACTCAAAGGGAAATGGGGTTTAGGGGTAAGTAATGAGGGGAAAGGAAAAATATGATAGTTAAAAAAAAAGGAAACAAAGCTTATGTGTATAGGGGCAGGAGGTTATAGGGCTACTGGGTAGGAGAAAGGGAAAATGAGAATTAAGTCATGTCATATACTGGTACAAATTCTCAATGTTGAGCATGATCATGATGTGTATATATAATGTACCAATAAATATTAAAATTTTAAAAAATTCCCATTAGAGCTGGGCGTGGTGGCTCACGCCTGTAATCCCAGCACTCGGGAGGCAGAGGCAGGAGGATTGCTGAGTTCGAAGCTTGCCTAGGCAACATAGTGAGCTCAGAGCCAGCCTAAACTACAAAGCGAGACCCTGTCTCAAAAAAAAAATTCCCATTAGAAAAATATTAAGGGGATATTAAAAATTATGCAAATAAACTTGAAAAATATTTATGAAATTATAAGATTTTCAAGAAAACATAAAGTCTGATGGAAGGAAGCACCATGAACATTTATGACTCCACTAAAAATTAAATTTATAATCTAAATTTTTGCCCCCAAAAAAGCACTAAGCCCACACAGTCTAACTCTTAGATATATCAAACATTTAAGAAAAACTAACAATTTTACACAAACTCTTATAAAAAATTGGATACAAAACATTTCCCAACTTACTTTGTGAAGCTAATCAGAACTTTATATAAAAACCTGATGACTATATTAAAACAAAAAATCAATATCCTAAAATACTCAAAATTATTTGAAAATTGAATCCACCAATGCACACAAAAGATAATGCCTACTAGTTGAGATTTACCCTCAAAATGTAAGTTTTGTCCAAAACTGAAAAGTTGATCAGTGTAATTAATTCATCAAATTAATTGAATACAGGAGAAATGCTATAAAATCATTTCAATACATTAAAAAACATGAGCAATTTCACACTCATTCTTGATTAGAAAAACCTCCCAGAAAAGAAGTAATTTATAGCAAGATCACACTTTTATAAATGACACCAATAAAAATATTATAATGAATATATTTCACAACAAGTTTGTTTTCTTTGATGGCACTGAAGGCAAAGATGCATCCTGTTAGCATTTGTACAAATATTTTTCTGGGTACCAGAGATGAACCAATAAAGGAAGAAAAAACACTCAATTTTCAGATGAGAGGATGTTAAGGGATCTGTAGGAAAATTATGATAATTAATAATTTATTAAAGTTTCAAAAAAAGGTCACTATCAAAAAGCCAATTGTATTTCTATGTGCTAGCAAACCTAGAAGTTAAATTTTAAAATTTAGTCTTAATATCAAATCAAAATATAAAATGTACAGGCATTGATTCAATTGAAGATTCACAAAACCTCTGTAGTGAAGATCACAAAATATCAAGGTATATTAAAGAAATTACACATAAATAAGAGATATACTATGTTTAAGTGGTTCCTTGGATCAATCACATTAAGAAGCATATTTTCCTCAGATTTATTCATATGCTCATGCAATACCAATAAAATTCCAGTATGAGTTTTGGGAAAACTGACAAGCTGTTTAAAAAATGTACATGAAAATGCAAAGGATCTGAAATTACCTAAAAATTCTGAGAAAGAACCAAGTTGGAGAACATATACTCCTTCATGGTAAAACAGGAAAAAACTTCAATAATCATGACTGTAGTTTTATATATGGTAGATCATAGATCTATATAGATCAAGAAACCAAATATAGAATTTTGGAACAGAACCAAATATACTTCTAATCGACTTCCAGCTGAATGACAAGTCAGTTCAATAAGAGAAAGACAGTCCTTTATAAATTTGAATATCTGTATTTTTTAAAACCTCAATCATGAACAAAAGATTAACTTTAAATAGGTTATAAATCCAAACATATAGGTAAAACTATAAAGCTTTTAGAATAAAACATTAAGGCCATTTTTATAAGCACTGATAGTCAATTATTTCTTAGGCAGGACACAAAAAATACAAATCATTAAAGAAAGATTGAAAAATTGGACTTCATCAAAATTTAAATCTGCTCTTTGAAAGACACTGTTAAGAAAATGAAAAAACAAGGCACAGATGGGAAAAAATATTCTCAGTATATGCCTTTGATGGAAGGCTTAAATCCAAGATAAACAAACAAACCCTCAAACTAAATAAGAGAAAGATGACTCATTTTAAAATGAGCTAAAAGCTTAGAGAGACATGAATAGATAATAAGCACATGCCAAGATGTTTAACATCATTAGTCATCAAGGAACTCACAATGAGATTCCACTAGACACACACTAGAGCAAGTAAAATTTTAAGACATGCAATAACAGGATGAGAATTCTCACACACTACTTATAAGTTGAAAATGGTATACAATCACTTTGGAGAACAGTGTGATAGTTTAATATAAAGTTATATGTATATATATATATCTACTATAAAACCATTGATTTCACTTTCATATTTCTGAATAAGAACAGAAACATATCACCTGAAAGACTGATACACTGATATAAAGAGCAACTTTATTCATAATGGGCAGAATTAGAAACAATGTAAGGATCTACAAACAGGTGAAGTAAAAAGCAAAATGCGGCATAATCACTATTCACACTGTCAGATAGCCATTCAGACTGGTCAGACACTCTAAGCACTCATCTTTGGATGTAGCCATTGCTTCCAATGCCCACTTCCCAGCAATATCCTCAGGAGAATCATCTAATATGAATGAAATGCTCAAATTATTGGCATATGCAACAGTGTGGATGAACTTCAACACAAGTCTAATATAAAAGAGTGTAAACTGGATAAATTCCCTTGTAAGAAGTCCTCAAGAAGACAGGGATAGAAATCAGATTAGTGGCTGTCTGGGGAGGGAGAGCAAAATGATTTGACTGCAAAGGGAGACAAGGGCATTTTGTAGAGTGGCAGAAGCATTCTGTATTGAATGAGTTGTTAGTAACTATTTAAAAATACATACATTCCTAAATACTCTTGGAATTATACATTTAAAATGTATGTATTTCACTCTGTATAAGTTACTTTTCAATCAAGTTGACTTAGAAAATAACAGCATTTTTGGATGAGAAATTAATGAGTGAGAAGAAACAACTCAAGAGCAGAAACATTAGGTCAGAAGGCAAAGAGATTCTTGATGACTGCAGACAGTTCATCTGACCTACTAAGAACAGGGATTGAGATTGATGGTGTTGACAGGGGTTTGAACAGAAACCTTATAAACCTGAGCTAGCAGTTTACAAAAGTAAATAATCCTTAGTTTATAAGCAATTAGCAAAGAATAATTGCTGTTGTTATATTTGTAGTCAAGTGAAATTGTATGATTACACTAATTGAAAAGTGTAAAAAAATCTGTTTCACGCATTTCAGGATCATTCTCACATGGAAGAAAATGATATTTGCATGATTAAGTGGAAACAATGAAAAGATTCTTACTTATCTTGGAGATACCTTACCACTACAACACTACTAAAAGTACTAGAGGTTTCATTTACTACTGTGCCAGGGATTCTATGACCTACCAAAGGTAAAGGTTTCTTAGAAAGAAGCCATAGGACTTTCATATGTGAGAAGGTTCCCCTAAGGACACCACTGGAGAGTAGGCACCAGAAGCACCTGCTACATCCAGAGATGAGTGTCAGGAGTGTCTGCCCCCAAGAATTCACACGCTTGCTTCAGGCAAAGTCACTGTTATTGTTCAAACTGTTTATTTCTAAAGAATCCCTTGAGTGGTCTCCTCAGACTGTTTTCCATATAGCCTTAGAGTAGTCTTAAAACATAAATACAATCATGCTAATTTTAGCTAGACCCCCATCCTTACTGCACATAGAAATCCCAAACTCTGCTACATCACACATGGCTCCTCTCATCACAACCCCAACCAATCCTGCTATGTTCACCTTCTGACACACCATCTCCAATCAATTCTCAAGCCACTTTGATTTCCTGTTTGCCGATTTGCTTCCTGTATAATCTTCATGTATGCTCCCCATCATTCACTATTGACCAAACTCCTCAAATCATTAGAAATGCTCAGACAGGGCCAGAGGGTTAGCTCAGTGGTTCTGGTGCCTGCCTCGCAAGCACAAGGTCCTGAGTTTGATCTCGGTGACCACATACAATGCTGGGCGTGGAGACTCACGCCCACCAACAATCAATACCACATACCACAGTGCGGGCATGGTGGCTCATGCCTATAATCCCAGCACTCGGGAGCCAGAGACAGGAGGATTGTTGAGTTCAAGGCTTGCCTGGGTTACATAGTGAGCTGAGGGCCAGCCTGAACTACAAAGCGAGACCCTGTCTCAAAAAAAAAAAAAAAAAAAAAAAAAAAAAAAAAAAAAAAAAAAGAAAAAGAAAAAGAAATGCTCAGATACAATCTGAGACCTAAATAAAATGTAACAATTTGTGAAAACTATTACTTCCTCAGATAAAGTATATCCTTTTCAGTTGCTACCACATTTTGTGCCATAACCCTATTGTAATATTTATCTCATTTTATCCAAATTGAATGCTAATACATCTGACTCCACTATCAGGGTTTGACCAGAGCAAAACAAGTACTGTACCTTATTTTATCATAACTTTTTCCCAGCACCATGTGCAATACTGATAATCGAGTCAATAGATGTTTGCTGAAGAACACATACATCATCAGATACAAATCTCTCTCTCTCTCTCTCTCTCTTTTTTTTTTGAGACAGGGTCTTGCTTCGTAGTTCAGGCTGGCCCTGAGCTTACTATGTAGCCCAGGCAAGCCTCAAACTCAGAAATCCTCCTGCCTCTGTCTCCCGAGTGCTGGGATTACAGGCATGAGTCACCACATCCAGTATTGTGGTATGTGGTACTGATTGCTGGTGGGAGTGAGTCACCACACCCGGTATTATATGTGGTTACTGGGGATTGAACTAGGGACCTTCCACTTGCTAGGCAGGTGCGGGAACCACTGAGCTAAATTTCTGGCCCCAAATCTCTCCTTTTTACAAATCAGAAGAATTTGGATTCTCCACCCTTGTCGAATCTGCTCCATACACCAACACCTTCCCTTACTCTGGACCAGAGAACACTGTCAGTTTCCAGACATCTTAGTCTGACAAGGATCTCGGGCTTTGAAAAACCTTTCAGCTACTATAGTAGAGGACTATGATGGAGACAATTTCAATAATTTTGTTTTAATTTAAGAAATTTTTGCCTTAAACATTATAGAGACTTTTCAATTAAAATATTTTGATCATAAAAATCATGAGGACCCTAATAATCAAAAGTAGAGAGTCTCTAAATTGATCATGAGTACTGCTTAGACGCTGGAGGAACTATATATGGAGAAATGTTGGCTATTAATGAGGAAACAGAAGAGTAGGTTAGCACTGAAGATACCTACTGAATTAAAGGGGTTGATGTAGAACCTGAGAAATTGGAAGCCCTCTGAGGCCATACGAGTGAATGGAAAGGTAAAGCTTGAGCTTGGTTCCCCTGCATCATCACAAACAGAGGTGAGGCTGCACAGTGAAGCAAATTTTAACCTGGCTCTGCAGAGGCCAGTGCTCTGCACACCCCAAAGACATGGCCAATGGAGAGAAGGTAAATCGTGCATTCAGAAATAAAGTGTAACATCGGGTTCACATCTCTGGTCCCCCTGCTGCGCTACCACATCCTCAAACATCAAGAGAGCTGCACCCAGGACGCCCTGCCTCTTTTCCCACAGCCTGACATTGTTTCAGTTCTTACTCGGGAACACATCCAAGGCCCAGAGCACAGGGATGTTCTGTACAGGAGTTAAAATGAAACACTTTTAATATAAAAATTCAAAAAAAAAGACTGGAGGAGGGAAACATCCTACTCATCGGCACTCCTATAAATACACAAAAGACCACATTGTACTGTACCCAGTAATTATTATGAAGCATTTGTAAAGAACTTTATATTTACAATGTGCTTTGTAGTTCTTTATATTATTATTCCTCACAGCAGCCTTATGAGGTAGGTCGGTATTGTTAAATCTATTTTACCCCACTTCAGGAGGTCCCTCTTTCAAGTACTTTGAAATAAACCTTGAAGAATCAAAACCCTTCAGAGTGTCTGGAAGAACAAGGTGGAAAAAAAACCCATGGTGAAAGTTTGTGTTAAAAAAGGAGTCCCCAGGGGAGCTTGTGTGCTGGAGGAGGAGATCAGAGGCCGAGAGGGAGCTGCAAATTGCATCAATATGAGCTGGAAATAATGGGCAGCTGAACAGAGTGAGCTTCATAAATTAATCTGAATGAGGCCCGTTTTCTTCCTGGTTTTCTCTAGAAAGCTGGACCTCAGGTATTGATAAATTGTCAACAGGCCAAATACTTTTACATGATATTTATAAGGGGTAGGTAAAGATCCTTCATATTTATTTCCTATGGTTTTACATATCACGTATAATAAACAGTGATGAAATGAGGATATTCACTGCCACTTCTGTGCTATGATCTTTGTCTGAACATCAACTAATCAGTATATAGGAAGACTTTCAATTTTTTCATGGGTTTTGGACATTCTCTTTATCCTTTTTACATGAAAAAATAATTATTATACTTGTTAATAAAAGTTTGTCAGTAAAAGTTTGAAAAAGTTGGAGAATTTTATCCATTCTCCCAACCATATCAATCACTACTAAAAGTTTGTATGTCTGGGCTGGGAATTTAGCTTAGTGGTTCTGGCACCTGCCTGACAAGTACAAGGTCACAACTTCAATCCCCAGTACCAAAATAAAAAAAATAATAAAATTTTGTATTTCCTTCACATTATGCCTAAGCATATTTTACAGTATTCTGAGTATACAATGCCTATAATTTTTCATATATATGTGTATTTTGGTTATATGTATCAAACACTTATGATTTAAGTTCTGTTAGGTCTGGAGAAATCTAGAGTCCTACAAAGAAGAAAGACTTCAGCACTGGCCTAAAATAGCATTACCTTAAAAAAACCATTGCTTTAAAATCTGATAGGATGAACCTCCTTGTAATGGCAGAAAACTCATGATTTGCATAAAATGGTTCATCAGTCTCACAGTTTTCAACCCCACATATATATTGGCAACACTCAAGTTTTACACCACTGTCTCTCCTGAATTTCAGACACACACCCAGCTCTCCTTCAGACCTCATTTAATGTCCAACAGACAACTCAAACTAAAGCAGCCAAGACTCGACTCGGTATCAGTTTCTCTCAACCCACACAGGCCACTCCCCAGGGCTTCACATCCCATTTATATCCATGGGATCTCTATAATGTTTCCAGCTGCTTGAGCCAAAACTAAGAATTATGCTTCACTTCTCTCTCTCTTTTTTTTTTCACACCTAACACCCTTCATTTACTAGCAAATCCTTTTCCTATTAGTTTTAAAAACTAACTTTGGCCCATAATCTCCAATTCCATGTAGACTCAAATCACCATTCTCCCTTGGATCAGTGTGTTCATCTTCTGTCCAGTCACTGCTTCCCCATGCGTTCCCTTAATACTACCCTCAATTTAGCAGCTAATGCAGTCCTGTGAAAATACATCAGAACACCTTTCTTTGCTCAAAATCTTACAACAGCTTCCTATTTCACTTACAGCAAAGACTTTGGATCTACAAAGACACAAGACCTGCACCTTCTTCAAAATCATATTTATGTCTCAGACTTCATCTCACTGTCCAGAGCGTCTACTTAGTCCCACAGTGGGTTTACCCTGTGGACACCAGCACCACCTCCTGCCCTGGGACTTTTTTGCTTGTTGTTTCTCTATCAGAAATGGTTTGCAGTCACATAGCTCCTATGTTAAGTATTTCCTTCCCAGTTACCTCACCTAAAACTCAACAGCTACTCCCATTTTTCTCTATAGTTTTCTTCTTCAGTACTTTAATTTCAGGTTAACACTCTATTTATGGTCTTTATACACCTGTTTACTACAGATCTTCCCTGTTCACAGTTAGAACTGTAGCCTAAACAATAATACAATGACAGAATCTAATGAGAATATAAGGGCATGGGTTTTTGCCTTGTTTGTTTGTTGCTAGATATTTCTAGCACCTAAAATAATATCCAGTACAGATAAATATTTGTTAGACAAACTTTGTGATATAGTGTAGAAATCTCTTTTAATAGAGCTATTTAAAAATTAGGATACAATGGGTTAAAAAGGTATTTAGAGGCAGAGCAAAATAAAATGGTCAATATAGTAATATAATGTCCTTGAAGGCCACTTGCCAAACACAGCAACTTTCATCTTAAGGAGAAGTCATTCATATTCAAGGTCAAGTTTTTGACGTATCCTACTCCCATACTAGGATTCATGGCAGTGATACAGGCCAGATTCTAATCCTGGAATTGTCTTGCACTGTGAATAGTAAATAATTTTTCATAATGCCTGGTTTTGATGGCTTTTTTTTAGAAAAAAGGATCACAGAAAAGAATATCTTATTGTTATGACACCATTATTAAAATGTACACAAATCTCATTAAATGTAAATACACTGAAATTTAATTTTATACAGTAACATATTTGATTACTAACATGCTTTTAAGAATTGTAAAATATGATCGTTTGCATCAACTTCTATTCTACATTGAAGTTCAGAACTTAAAAGGGTTTTAATAAGAATCAAATAGCAGAAACAAATTTTCAAATTACCATTTTAATAAATGCTTCAGAGAATAAAAAGAATTGTTTAAAAGTTAGCAATAGAGGCCGGAGGGTTAGCTCAGTGGTTCCGGCGCCTGCCTTGCAAGCACAAGGACCTGAGTTCGATCCCCGGTAACCACATATAATGCTGGGCGTGGAGACTCACGCCCACTAGCAATCAATACCTCATACCACAGTGCCGGGTGTGGTGGCTCACGCCTGTAATCCCAGCACTCGGGAGGCAGAGGCAGGAGGATTGCTGAGTTCGCGGTGGCTTGCCTGGGCACATAGTGAGCTCAGGGCCAGCCTGAACTACAACACGAGACCCTGTCTCAAAAAAGAAAAAAAAAAAAAAAAAATAGCAACAGAACAAAATAATATATACTAAAGAAGAAAAACTTTAGTTGGATCCACACAAAAAAGATTCTTGTTTTAAGACAAGTTCTCATGCTGTAGTTTAGCTGGCCTTGAACTTACTATGTAACATGCTGGCCTCAGACTCACGGTGATCTTCCTGCCTCACCCTTGTGAGTGCTGGGATTATATATGTGTACCATTATGCATGGCTATAGCAAAGATTATTAAAATAACAGTACAATCAGTTTCAAAACAAATCTACTTAATAATCCTTTTAATTGCCAATAGTGGGAAAAAGTTCCTAAAGACGTAGAAGATGAATACAAAACAAAGCTTTATCAGGCCATCTCTTAAAATTTAAGAAATGGCAAAAAAAAAATAGCAGAAGTTAAGAGATTTTATTTACTAATATTGTGTCAGTACAGGGACAATGTCTTGTTATCTCTAAAGGCAGTGACAGATGTTGGTGATTATTCCTGTTTACTGGGCTGCATTGCTTCATGGTACAGTATGGGATGCAGCAGGCTAACTTTGTAGCAGTACAATTTTAAATTCTTGAAAATACACACAGCATACGAAAACTATCAAGTAGTTGAATTTTTACCTTATCAATTTATGTCACTTAAAACCCATCTCCCTAAAAAGAAATTGCTTATATTTTAACCAAAAAAGTAGAGCAAATTGCAACTTATAAAATGTCATTCCCTGTTTATCATGCAAGACACCTTCTTACTTTCATGTGTGCTACAGATTGCAATACTGATTATCCCCAAAGCAGGCTGTCAGCAGTACAGGCTGTGAAGAATGAAACCCCCCAATTGGCCTGTTTAGAGAAATGAGTCTGGCCAAAGCCTATAAGCTGAGGTCAGAGTAACTTGCACTCAACTTCTGTTCCCACAACTAAACCCTTCCCATTAGGACAATGTTCTAATTACAGCCATATATTTTGCCTATTCTGTTCCTAATTCAAGAATGATTAGTCTTGTCTTTTACGAACCTTGCTTACACTAATTTCCATAGAAATTACATCACTGCATATCCTTACATGTAGTTCTGCCCCTGCACATAGCTTGCCTTTAACTTGATTGATTGATTACCTATAAAAATTGGTGGCTTGCACCGGCCAGGGCCTTTGTTGCTGGCATTGGCATTGGTCATCTTGGCACCCTTCTTTATGTCTCTCTTAGTTCTGTCTCTCAGTTTTATTTCTTTTGCCTGTGTTGTATACTGGGCAGGAGACTGGAGCCTGCTGCAGGTTTCCAGTAACTTTTCAGGCCTCCCCAGTGTATGTGTAGCTTTTAAATTACTAGTTACTGAAGAAAAAATATTACAGCAAAGGTAATTTTCTAATTATGGGAATAGTATATGAAAATATTCTGGTAAAACTGGAAATAAACCCTTAAGAAAATAAAACATCTAAATAGAATGCTTTCCTTAATCTTTTCTTAAGTGCATAATATAAAGTTTAAAACAATACTTTGTTATCTACCAAGGCATCGGCAACATCTGAATTCTGACATGAACTGTATTTATTTCAAAAGTTGAAGAAAAAAGATGAATTATTTGTTCCATTCCAGAATAATATAAATTTAATGTTCATTTTGGAATTGTCAGAGCTGTCTCAGCTGATCATACCAAAACCCTCCCTGTTCAACAAACTCTTCTGAACTTTTTAAAAAATTGTCTCTTGGGGCTGGAGATTTAGCTCAGTGGTTCTGGTGCCTGCCTTGCAAGCGCAAGGTCCTGAGTTCTATCCCAGTAACTACATACAACAATGCTGGGCATGGTGACTCACACCCACCAGCAATCAACCAGCAATTAGCACCACATACCACAGTGCCATGTGTGGTGGCTCACGCCTGTAACCCCGGCACTTGGGGGGCAGAGGCAGAAGGACTGCTGAGATTGAGGCTTGCCTGGGCTACATAGTGAGCTCAGGGCCAGCCTGAGACACTGTCTCAAAAAAAAAAAAAAATTGTCTCATCATCAACAATTTTTTTATAATTTGAGATGAGTTTTAGTTTAATAACATCTATGCATATGTCAAAGTGAATTTCCATTTATGTAATTTACTACAGAGTTTTGAGTCCTTTCAATGTGTTATCTTTTACCCTGTTCCTAGAAATTCAGTGATCAGGAAGGGAGATGTAAAACAGGGGAGACAGTATTAAATGAATAATTATATACTTCTCATTTCCTATAACAGAGTGAATACAATACTATAGCTCTGTTCCCTCTGAAAAGGCCACTTAAATGACAGTTAAAAGAGAAAAAGAGAACATATAACAAATGTTACAAATTTCAAAAATAGAGACGACAAAAGTGGATGGGTTTCAGAAACTGGCTTAGGTTTCAGGCTTCATCAGCTGAGTGCCAGGGTAATCCGGAGGCTCGGAGAATGCTAGAAGCAGCAGGAGATGGCAGTTAAAAGGCAACTGGTTCAGACCTTTGAATTCCACAGAAAACCCTGAAGAGTCATTAGCAGTCTCTAACAAAGATGTATAGGTGAGGCTGAGGACAATGGATTGGTCAAAGTCTATTTAGAATAATTAGACCTCTCTAGTCCCTGCTGTGACCAGTTGGATTATACTCAGAAGAAGCTAAACCTGAGAAGCTCTATTGGGAAACATCAAGAATAATGATAGGAGCAAAAAATATCCAGTGCTCAATGGAAAATTATCCACCCCTTCTCCAGTTCCCACAACCCTTGTTGTCTAATTTGTATATCCAACTCCCGTTCTTAGTAGATTTGAAGTTTCCTCTGTCTAAAGAATTTCACGTGTCTAAAAGAAAATGCTTGTCAATCCCAACAATTGGAGCTACCAAAGAAAAGGACCTCTCCACCCAGTCCTTCACCCTCAGTCCCACCAACTGACGAACTGTTGCATTAGAAACTCCAATTTCTCTTTCTTTGTCTCAAAATGGGTGTGGCCAAAGATCAACAGATATAAATACATGAAATTTAACCTACAAGATGAGACCTAAGCATAGTAATAAGAATTGTCTTCAACTTATTCCCAACAAGCATAACACTAGAATAAAAACATGTTTAGGGATTCACAGCCCTAGCAATTGATCTCAAAGATATACCCATTCTCAAGAAAATAGTGAAACAAAGGAAATAAACTGAGAAGAAAGGAAGGAATGCAATACAAAACATATAGAATTCAACCCCAGAGAACAGCAAATCCTTAGGGCAGCAATGAAAGTAAGTCTCAAAATGACAGCTGTGCCTGAGCACACATCTTATATTGGAGCAGAAGAACCAAGGGCCATTACAACAGATGTCAGTCCCAAGGGGGGAAAACACTTCACTACACTGAGAGGCATTTGACACAAAGTTTGGGATGAAACAGCAATAGGTACCAGAAAAACAAATCAAATTTTAGAAATAAAATGAAGGATTAACCTCAAGAAAAGCAATGTACAAAGGGAAAGAAAACAACCAAAATATACTCTGTGGTTCAGGAGTAAAGAGTACTCTGAAAGTGGTATATACTAATGATACCTAAACAATAAATTATTTATTTTTCAAATTGCCTAGTGAGGAATATGGAAGAATGTGTAACAGAGAGCTGAGTCTTAATCCTTTACTGTACAGTATCAGAAAATAACCATTTTCAAAAATTCATGAAATTGAAATCTAAACCCTTTTGAGAATCATGGCACAGGGCGCTGATATTTTCACTGTAGATGCTGTGGTACTACAGTCTTTTAAAACTGTGTATGCAGACTGAATAAAAATCATGTACCTCAGTTTGATCCCCGGTACTGCAAAAAAAAAAAAAAATCATGTAAATGGGGCTGGAGATTTAGTTCAGTGGTTCTGGCACCTGCCTAGCAAGCACAAGGTCCCTGATTTGATCCCCAGTAACCATGCCCACCAGTAATCAGTACCACACACCACAATGCCGGGGCGTGGTGGCTCACACCTATAATCCCAGCATTTGGTAGGCAGAGGCAGGAGGATTGCTGAGTTTGAGGCTTGCCTGGGCTACACAGTGAGCTCAGGGCCAGCCTGAACTACAAAGTGAGACCGTGTCTTAAAAAAAAAAAAAGTAAATGCTTATATACTTACCAAAATAAGTATAAAGGGGAAGTATTAGGAGTTTGGGAAGATTATTTACAGTAGCCTTGAGTTGATCACGGGATTTTTTTTTTTTTTCTGTTTTAGGTTAGGTTCTTTGTGTGATAAAACACTGTGTGGCAGAAATTTGTGAGGAACATTTTGGGGAAACAAAACTCTCAAGAGGAAAGGCAACATAGTTGGGCAGAGAAAAGAGTTAAACTGAGAAGCAGTCTCAGCAAGTGCTTGAAGGGAGCCCTGCCTGCCAAGCCTTTGTCCTCACTGAGAAACTGCTAGAAGATGACTGATCCAAACGAGGAAGTGTCATGGTAGACAATAGTAAGAGTCAGTCAGCTTCCTTCGAAGGAAGCAAGTTCCTGGAGAAGGAACCCACTCTGAGCCGTGAGCCAACACAGGCAGCAGCTGAACATCAAAGCACAGGGCCTGACTGTAGTTTGGGGGCACAGTGGAGAATAAGCTAACACCCTGCCCTTGGAAGCAGATCAAGTTGTGACTTTTATTTGTCAGTTGGGAAGATTCAAAAGCTTTTTCACATTAGAAAAAACTACACACACACAAATTAAAAACATTTTTTGATATAACAGTAATTTTCAGAGATGAGTCACAGGTTTTTATTTTCTCGACAGTGCCACTAAAGGATAATAGAAACAATGTTGTTACCGCTAATCATAAAACAGGATAGAATTTCTTTGGGAAAATGTTTTCAGACTTCTACGTTTGAATGCATGGGCATATCTTATACAGGAACTTCTTGCAGCGGGGTGGGGGACTCCACTTCCCCTAGTGGGCGTTTTGTGAGAGGTGCTGCTACAAAGTCGTGAAAAAAAGAATGTGGGGAGGGGTTCGGGGGTTTAGCTCAGTGGCACTGTAGCTGCCTTGAAAGTTCAAGGTCCTGAGTTCAGTCCCTAGTATTGAAAGTGTAAAAAAAAGGAAAAAGTAACAATGACAACAAAAAAGAATGTGGGAGACACAAGATATGAGGAGGAAGAGGATTGCTGGCCATCAGCAGTGCAAGACTCCCTCTACCCCTAATTTTCCTTCTTCATCCATGAAATAACTGTCTGCCTTCCAGTGACCACCATCACTTAGGTGAACTTGGAAGAGGGTCAAGAACAGTGTCTTGGGGTAGGTGAGTATACAGTCTGACATATCTAAAGGGGAAAAAGTTTTAAAAAGAGAAAAGCACCAAGTCTAGGGAAACAAAATTCTTCATTCTGTCCCACTGAATCTCATGCCTGTGAATGAGACTCTTGTTGCATTTCAGCATCTACTTACTGAGTGCTAACACATGGCTGGTATTGTACAGGATGCCAGGAAGGATGCAAGAATAATTCTACAAGACTGAGCAGATATCTGAAACATTGGTGATTGCCTATTGTGGAAAAACTGATCTTAGTCTAACCTCACTGAGAAATGTTGAAGGACATGACTAATCATATGTACAAAATACACGGTCAGAGGCAATTTTGAGAGGCCTTAGCAAGGAATTACTTAGAAAAAGAACAAAATCTCAGTGTAAGCCAGGTAGAGAGTTATGAAAGAAAAGGATGTCAGAGTAAGTTCAATGCAAATAGTGATGCAAAGTGACTATCTGCAATAGCTCTGTAGCCATTTGTTGGCTACCTGCACACATGCTTTCCTTTTCTACAGAATGAAATCAATTTGTTCTAAATTTATGAACTGGCACATTCCTCTGGATCTTAGTATTTTTCTCCTGACACTGCATAGGTACAGACATAACTGAATAATGTACATGCACACTATAATTCAAGATAAGAGGCACTGTTCATAATATTTAGCTAGGAATCTCATTCTTTTACTTCTAGAATTCCAAACATTAGCAAAATGCTATTTTCAAAATACTTTAAATTAAAAGCTAAAATGCTTTGAACTGTCTTAAAATCAAACAGCATTTTAAAATATTTATCTAATAAACTATTTCATTGTATCTCAACTGTTTAGGTATTAAAGGTGAACAAACCTAAAATGTATTTTATTTCAAGTGATTCAAAACAGTCACATACATTATTTCAGAGCAATAATAGAATTATTATTTCATGGTGCATTCAAGTTTTCTACTTTGAAAGTCATAGCTTTGCCTTTTGCATAATCTGATTCCAATATTTTGCCCTTGTCACATTTTTCCCATTTCTAGACAGTTTTGTGATGAGTTTATCATTGTTACTTTATTTTGGTCACAAACCATGAGTAATTCATTTTTCAATTGATTTATGCTATTTATAAACTGCCACATCAATTATGACTACGGTTTGGTATGTGAATTCTGACAGCTCTAGTAAATAAAACTCTATCTGCTATAGAGGAATTGCTGAACTCTGATTGGCAGATTTCTCTTTTAATCAAATGGTCCAAGCACCACTGGCAATGCCTTTACATAGCTCAAATTGTTAAGAAGCTTCTCTTGCCACAGGACAATCTCTAAGTGTCTTATACTTCGATGTTTCAATATGGAAACAGTACATAATTGTTTCTATTGATTTTCTATTGATTTTATCTTGTACTGTTCATGTATCTGATCATGTACTGTGCAAATGATTTGGCAAATAGTTTGCTCAAAATACGTCTTTCTCTTTCCCAATGCTTTAAAGATACTTGTGCAATTGTGTGCAATCTATAAAATCCATCTCCATGTCGAGGGAGAAAACACATATGGCTGTTGGCACCAGTTGAGTGCTGTCCTCAGTCTCAACAAGAGAGACCTTGTGTTTTGTTTTCTAGTAAGAGGCAGGTGGGTCCTGTAACCCTCCTTGAGCAGCTGGCAGTTCAGTTTGCATTCTACAAAGCAGTTGCCACCTTGCACTTTAACTCATATTGTGACTCGGGATGAACTCTTTGTTATCAGGGCTTTGGATATTAAACGAAGAAACTATTTAACTCTTCTTTTGCATCTGCTCCAATTCCTCTCTTTCAGTACAGATTATCAGTTATCTTTCTGAGAATGAAACAGTTGTAATTTTTCTGAAATTGTTTGTATAAGTAAAAGTTGGACTGAAAAAAATACACTTCCTTCATTTATGTCATTCTAAGCCTTGACCTACAATGGATAATAACAGAGTAAAATGGTTACTACAGTTGCCAACTTCATGGGGATGACCCCTCTGTGTTTATAGCTTTGTACAGTTCTTTTCTAGGCTTAATGTAGCAGCTGGGAGAATATTATATCTCCATTTAACTTCTGGCAAGATAAGAACAGAACAGCTTCTAGGCTTGATGTGACATGGATAATAATGTGTCCCTTATTATACATAAGCCTTGGACTTTGGGATCCCCCAGTTTAGACTCTCACACATTCCCCTCCCCTACATTACCTTAGCTCAGCTGCCTCAGGCTTTCCTACTTAACCATGTGGTAATCACTTCCCCCAAAGCTGGCTGTACAGACACAGAGCCATTCCAAATTCATTTAGACCAGGAAATGATTCAAAACAATTAATTTACCTTGGTCTTCTGATAACTCATAAAATACTCTGTTCTTCTTGGCTGCCACAAATAAAAAATTCATTTGCCCAAAATTTGACAATTTCACCAAAAATTACTGTTAGATCAGAACATACTTCAGTTACCAGTGTTTGTGCCTCAAAGCAGAAAGACATAAAACTATAATTTATCTCATTCTCTCTTTTCTCATATAAAAATCAACTGACTGTCAATCAAGTCAAAGCCTAGAAATTTTCTATGGAAAAATAAGCATTTTCAAACTGAAATGGAGCACAAATCACTTCAATATCCTAGATTTGTGCTTTGGAAAGTGTCAAACTAAACTAATCATACTAAGAATTGATGGCACGCTAGTTCTGTGTTTCAAGTTATTATAATTTTTCAAAGTCGGTCTCACATTTTTGGCTACCTGTCAGATATAATTACCTTAGAAATCCCATCTCTGATTGTTAGCTCTCAGCTTAGCACCTCAAGGGAACTACTATAAAAATGAATTGGTCTCAAGAAAACAGAGTATTTATGGGCATTTTCTGCAAGGTTTTTGGCCTACAGAATAAATATTGTGAAACTTTGATGGTACAAAGTGGTAGATGTTCAAGATTGGAGAATTTAATGAACAGAAACCAACAAAGGTTGGTTTCTGCATTGTTCCATTCAAACTTAATGTCCAGAGAGAAACATGGACACGTTTCTCAAATTATGAAAAAAATCTATTTTCTGATTTGTTTTGGAGATCTGTAACCTTCATATTTTAAAATAACCAAAAAAAGAGCACTTCTCTTTCCTGACTTATGTCATGTTTTTGCATTGCATTTACTAAAATATCTTACTCCATAAGCCATGGTACCAGGAAATAATCACTTAAATAGTCCTTTGCAGGAGTAGAGCAAAGTGGTTAAGATTAATGGTTCTTTCACAGTTCTGCTGCTTTTTGTTGTGTGACGTTGGTGAGTTATTTAACCACTAAACCTCAGTCCTCTTATCTGTAAGATGGAAAAAAAATGACAGTGCTGAATTCACAGAATTGAAGCTAGAGGAGATAAGACATATAGAAACTTAGCACACTTCATCACCATTACTTCACAAAATATAAATTATGAAAAATATATCTTTTAATATAACTTCTGTGACATGCTATTTAATTTTTAAAGAATTGTACTGAAGTTATATAAACTTCCAGTGTTTATGTATGCTAGAATGTTTTTGCATCAGATATGTTCACACTTTATCACACTTCTATATAAACTGTAGAATTTATTTTCTATATATATGGTACAGTATTTAAAATAGATATTCCATAGATATATGATGATATGCACCATCCAATTTCTGTGGCCACATTTTAATAAAGATTTCAAATATGATCATAAGCAGTCGGAGTTATGAAGGGTGACAGCTAAATAGTCCCTGTCAAATCCTGGTTGTCTAATCCAGAGAACACCTGTTAATGTTATTAAATAGAAGAATGACTAAGGAAAGTAGTATTACAGTCTTTATTAGATACAGATCCACATCTACATAAGCAGAAGTTTATTTCAACTCCTGTATATTGAATGGCTGCCTGTAAGTTGACAAAATGCCAGTATGCCCTCATATCCATGTGTTCATTGAATAACTGCTGTCTGGTATTATCCTCAACCTGGTATATAAATCTAGGGCACATTTATAAAAGGTAATTTAAATGGTCCAAGAAAGATACCCTGTTAAATTGGTATTTATGAACTAAAGAATGGAGAGGGGTCAGTCACATGACTAATGGGGAACGATTTTATGTGAAATGGTTGAGTGTTAGTCAGGTTTCACAGAGGAGATAGTTAACAAGTATTGTTTCTTGCTTAAAAGGGGGATTGTCTCATGGTGTTACATAGGAAGTAACACAGTCCTACACACTAAGAATGAACATCACTGCAGCTTCCATCCAGAAAGTTACTCTTCTCACAAAAGTGGACAAATGAAAAGTAAAACCCTTCTGGCACACTAGTGGAAAAAGAGAGAATGGAACTGATTTTGTTAGAATGAGCCATAGGTCAGCATACAGGCCTGGTTACCTGCATTTTGCAGAGCCTTTCAAGGCAAGTGAACCTTCTGGTTCATTTAGAAAGGATCTGTACTTTAAATGTATAGGGCTTGAGAATGAGCTAAATCGACTAAACACCAGTTGAGGCAACCTGTAAGAAAGTACTATGGAGTGCACAGAGGAGAAACTGTAGAACTAATGATTTAATCTAGCCAGTACAAAGATTATACTCTTATCTGCAACGATGACGATCATTAGCTTGTGAAAAGGAGCTGAAAGTTGATGTTATTAATTCAACAAATATTTATTTATTTTCATCAGTAAAGCAATAAAAGGAGACAAAGATATCTACTGTCAAGAAATTTATATGCAGTCAAGAAAGAAGATGGGAAAGTAAAAGGAGAAAAGATAAGCATTCAGAATTAAACAAAATAAAAAAGTAAGTGATACAGTATATTAGAAAGTGTTCAGGATAAACAAGAAGACAGCTGAAAAAGGACAGTAAGCCTGGGAACAGTTTGCATTATCAAATAATTTTTGAAGCTAGGTCTCATTGAAGAGGTAAAATTTGAACAGAGATCAGAAGAACAGGAGAACTAGTCAAGCAGATATGTGAGAAAGAACATGCATGGAAAGGATATCCAGCCCATCCTGTTGCAGGTACTTACATTCATATTTTCTTGTAGTAAAATGAAGATTTCACTCACTTATAAAATAGCTATATGAAAGATATTTTGAATCTGATATTTTCAGATGGATAATTGTCTTGCCTTCAAAAACACTAGGTAGCACTCGGGAGGCAGAGACAGGAGGATTGCTGAGTTTGTGGTGGCTTGCCTGGGCACCATAGTGAGCTCAGGGCCAGCCTGAACTATAAAGCGAGACCCTGTCTCAAAAGCAAAAAAAAAAAAAAAAAACACTAGATACTATCACTTCCTGGACTGTGCACATTAACTGCAATCAAGATCCTGGATCTCAGAGAAGACAAATCAAAGGAACCTGTACCGATTGCAAAATATTGTTTTGTAAAGACTTAATTTGGGGCTGGTGTGGCTCACATTATATTAGATAATACAGAGGGAACAAATATGTCATGAGCTATGCCTGAAGAATAATTTAGAAGTTATTTAGTGTGATATCCAACTTTTACTTCTGGCTTTTTAGTTAGAGGCAAACTCTATTTTCTCTGGTTGTAAAATCAATGTTAAAAGCTTAAGCAGAGCTTGAAAGCATCAAGGCAATCTTTCACATCAACTATTCCTGACCTTCAGATTGGGGATTTTGTCTGAAAGGAAGTGAAGAATGTTTTAGTCCTGGATGTTATTCTTGGTACAAGCTCTGTTATACTTTTTCTAGATAAAAAAAAAATAAAAATCCAGTGGACATTATTCTTTCAAAAAGGGGGCTCAAATTTTCTTAATGACTTGAGTGGATGGTGATATCCAGCCCCTAAATGCCATGTGTCTACTGTGGTTTGCCTTCATTTTAGATTGTCTAAGTGCATTATCTTTTACAAGGGATATAGAGGAGGAAGGAGGGATATAGTTGCATGGCCTCAATGATGTAAGTACAGAAACTCTGACAGGTGCAGAATGCCTAAGAGAGACAAGATAAGATGGAACCTTCAAATATTTGGAGGGTTGTCATAATGGTTATCACAGGAGATTTAAGTACATTCCAATGAGGACAGAATGAGCACCACTGGCAGGAAAAATCTGCTCCTTTTTCTCAGAAAAAAAAATACCTATGAGAACAGGAAAAAAGAAAATTAGAACTTTTTAAGAAAGAAAGGTGCTTGATAGTGTGAGCTACCCTGGTTGCTAGAAGTACTCAATTGGAACTATGTTTTGAATCCACATAAACACTGGAAGCCAAGGCCAGATGGCCTCTAGAGAATTTTCTCACACTCTCATTCTTTGACTTTGAATGCCTTGAAACAACAACAACTAATCAAAAACACCTTTTCTTTTGAATCACTCATGCTACCTAAAACTTACTGTAAGTTTAGGAAAGTTACTACTATATTTCATTTGATGGAAAAATAAAACAAAATGTCATAACAAAATAATAAGAAAGTAATAATAGTTAATACACTGTGTACTGTTATACTCAAAGTAGTTATTCAGTACTACAAGAAGGAGACCAAAAAGATTCTTACAGAGAAAAAACAAACACAAACCTTTTTCTTCAATGGACAAACATAAACTATCAGTATAAATGAAACAAATTAACATACATATTAAAATACTTTTGAAACAAAGAATAGGTACTATCTGGAAGTATTTTAATTTCTCCCTACTTCTTATTTATCTAGCAAAATAGAAGATAAATAGGAAAATATAAATATATAAAATATATATAGTATTATAAATATGGTGTGTTTCTTATATGGAAGAAACCATGCTTTAAGCCTTGTGTATTTAATTTCATTAAATATTATGCTCTCAAATTACATCCATCATTAAGCTTCCTTGACCCAAATTAATGCTAGAAATGAAATAATACTAGTTAGTGGCAGAACTCCTTAAATGACAGCAATGCAGAGGTCCGAGCAAGTCTTTATTCCCTTCGATCTCCACACAGCCTTTTTGCCCTGCTTTCTGATATCAGAATTTGGGCCTGCAGCCACATTTTCCTTTTTCCAGTGGTCTCAGTGTTCAGTTCTGCCCACAGGAAACTCTGCAGAGACTGGTAGGCTGTAGGGAGGAGGGAGTTTTTCCTCACAGGGTACTATTTTCCACACCCTGGGGAACAAGTGGTTGGGGGTGTCTTTTGGCTCTGCTCTAGCAGTTCTCCAATTTCTGCTACTGTGAGTGACTTCCACTCACTTTCCAACAGCAGGAACAGGGAAAGTTCCTGTAGAAGGTACCACCTTTATGAAAGACGCCATCTTCTCTCCAGGTTTCTTCTCTTTCTCTTTTCCTTAAGTCCTAGAGGTAGTTTCATTCTACAGTTGCTGTATTTCTTAGCCTTTATTTTTGGTAGTTAACCAAGCTATAGCTACTTGATAATTATTTAACTTTTCCTGCTCAACTTTGTTGCAGTTCCTACAAAGCTTGACAACACACTAAAATAAAAATGTAAAAACCAATTCAAAGACTCTTATTTTTGATTTCTCCTAAAGTGCTTTCTCAAGTAGCATGTTACTTGCTTTACCCTGATTGTGTGCTTCTTTCTGGGATGGTGGTTTGATGAATGTTTTAAACCTGTTCTGCTGGATGCTGATCTGGTCCTGACAGAAGTCCTTGACAAGTATCCTATAAATTCATCCTCTTAACTACAGTTTGCCTGACTGGAGTCCCAAAGGATCACTTAGAAATATTTCAAGCCCTCATTTGTGGAAGGCAGAAAGTTGATGTGATAATGAATCATATAAAATCTCATGAAAAAAAAAAGAAGTTAACATGTCATACCACCTTCCTTGGTATCAGATTTAACTTTGTCAGGTATCTGTGGAAAAAAAAAGGATTATAAAAAATCCAGGGTTATTTTAGGTCTATATATCAATACCACATTGTGCATTTGTCATGAAAACATTGTGTAGTTATGTCTGTTTGAGTACAATTTTGTACAGACTGTAAATGTACCATCACCTCTACAGATATCAATATACTCTACATGTTTAGGATGAACCAACTTATACAAAACAAGATAATAACTGCCAAAAATAGATGATGTGATAGAAGAGATCAAAACATGAAATCAGACATTCCCTGTCTCTTCTCTTTCCCTGCCCATGAAAGAAAACATTTTAGTTGATCCATTCCATTTTATGATGTTGATTCTTAGTAATTGTGCTTGTAGGTGTCCCAGAAAACAGAATTAAAGAAGATGGGTTACTAAATGACTTTATTCTGTTACAGAAAGAGATGCAAAGAGAAGGAAGAAAATAAAAGGCCTGGTGTTATTAACAGAGGAAAGAAGAATGTGGGGGAAGAGAAGTGAAGGATAACATAGGAGAAATAAGCAAAATGTGACACAGAAGAGTAGTTTTGTTTATGGAGGGAGTGGTAGAAGCAGGATGAGACAATGGAGATTTGGAGGAAGAAAGATAAAAAATACGTTTTCTCATGTGACAACTGCTTAATGTCCACTTTAATACCTTCAACACATTTTAGTCGTGTTTCCCATTATTTTCAAGACTTCTATTTAACAGTATGTTAAGTGGGCTTATTTTGGACAAAATAGGAGGAAAGAAGCAAACTTCATGAAGGCCTGGTTACAGTTAAACCCTGAACGAAAAAGAGATTAAACATTTCCAGACCATGGTACACATTTAGTTGACAGGGCTTCACTGTATACCAGTTTCTTATTTTGAAAAAATGTCAGCTCAGGGAAAGCTCAAAGGTAAAACACTTGCCAAGCCTGTGCAAGGTCCTGGGTTTGATTCCTGGCAATGGAAAAATTAAAATGCAACTTGAAAACGTAGTGAGTACTGGCTGTTCTTTGCTGTTATATGTGTGTTCCCCCTGTTCCTCGCCTACAATTTATACTACAATTCAAATGTATCTTTTACAGTCTAGATAAAGGTGGAACAACAGTGTGATATATAATAGTTAGACCACTTTAGGATATTAGTTGGGTTATAAAGTAGATTATTAGGTAGAACTATGGAAAACTGCAATGATAGAACTGGTGACATTATTTATACAGGCAAGACTCTATTCTGAAACATAATGAATACTAAAATTAAGAGGAAAAAGACACATGTGGGTATACATTTCTTGTTCCATAGTGCCACTTTCTTACTGTGGATTTTTGTTTGCTTGTAACAGAGTCTCATTCTGTAGTTCAGTCTGGTCCTGAACTCATGGTGATCCTCCTGCCTCAGCCTCTCAAATGCTGAGATTACAGGTATACACCACCATGCCCCACTGCTCACTTTCTTTTTTAAAAAATTTCTGGAAGAAATTAAATATTTAATACCCACTAGATAGTTAGGAGTCTGGATAATGACACATAACTCTGCCAACTGTCCAGTGGGTGAGAATGATCTAAAGTGGCCAGCAGAGTGGAGGAGCCCTCAGAGTCACTGACAGAGCTCCACTTCATGTACAAGTGCAGCCGTACAGGACCTTTGAAATACTTGGCCTCTTCTCACAAATGTCACTTCCCCTGAATGCTCCAAGTTCTACCACAAGAAATGGAGAAGTAATTGTTAGACTAACTCTCTAATTGATAATGATAAGGAACTCTGGATGACTATACTTTTTGTAATTACTAGGCCTCTGGCTAGGTGAAGTGAGGAGGGTTCTTACCTCAGGCAAAAAAAATTCAATAATCAAGATAAACAGAATCCAAATGTAGTATTTTAAAAAATCAAATAGTGTAAAACATTTATGATAAATAAAATACAAACATTTTAAATGAAAAAATAGAATGAGTACAACTGATTTTTTTAACATCTGCTGTTAGTATGACTTATTAATATGACTACTACTAAACTGTATTTAATATTTTGATTTTTTTCTATGGAGTTTGGATTAACTTTGTGATTGAGAGTTGAAATTAGGGAAATTCCCTGCTTCGGAGAAAGAGGGAGCTGCCCAGAGAGTAACCTAGAGAACCACTATAAACATGAGTGAAGATCGTCTGTACTTCCCAATGAACCAGTTATTCTGCCAAGGATCAAAAATGTGCACATGAATGTTACTGTTTGAGCAGTGCTGGACACTCCCCAGGGACCACTGTTCAGTCTGTTTCATCTTCGGCACTTTGCTTGGCTTTTGGTGCTTGGTCTAGTTTACAGCAGCTCTAATCGGGAGCACAAAGAACAGCTGCCCAATCTGAACCAAAATTGCAACAAAAGGAGTAATTATCACAGGTACCACTTAGGACATGACTTTTCTTTCAAATCATCTGCATGCCCATCTCTAGCTGGGTACTGGATTCTGTGTGCCCTCAGTGATACTCTACCAGAACACCTTCAAGGAAGGACTTGCTGTCCAGAGATGAGAGGTGCAGTTGCCATCAAGTCTAGGACGGCCTTCAGCTATAATCACCCTCGTGAGACGACACTCTGGCAGCCCACATCTGTAAAGAGCATGGCAGGGTTTTCAAGTTCCCAACACTTTGGCCTACGGCAAGAACAAAAACAGCCGAATCTCTGGAGAGCAATGTTTTCTTCACAGCTCCTACTAGATTGGTCAAAGACTTGCTGGCCTGCATCAAATTCAACTTCTTCTTCAGCCAAGTCCTGCTTCTTCCCTCTTATTTTCACATCTTGTCCTTCAAATCCCCTCACCTAAGTCCCTACTTTCTGAACGCCCACCATGAGAGAAAGAAGTAAACTTGCTAACACCTTGGTTTAGAACAACAAAAACTATGCAAAAATGGGATGAGTACCCAATTCTATTTGTAGCTCAACTTTTTTTTTTTTTCTTTGAGACAGGGTCTCGCTTTGTAGTTCAGGCTGGCTCTGAGCTCACTATGTAGCCTAGGCAGGCTTCGAACTCAGCAATTCTCCTGTCTCTGCCTCCCGAGTGCTGGGATTACATGCGTGAGCCACCACGCCCGACACTGTGGTATGCGGTATTGATTGCTGGTGGGTGTGTCATCACGCCCAGCATTGTATGTGGTTTCTGGGGAACTCAGGACCTTGCGCTTGCGAGGCAGGCGCTGGAACCACTGAGCTAATCCTTCGGCCCGCAGCTCAACTTTTAAAGTATGCTCATTATAGATATGAATTATACGTATAGTTTTTAGATTCATATTTTTCAATTTACATTACTTAACACACAACTCCTTGCAATAACTTTGTTCATATACATTATTTATCTTTTACAATGCCTTTGCAGTATTCCATAGTGGATTTCCAAATCTATGAACTGAAGTTGTTTTCCATTTTTCACTTCTTAAAATAGTGCTGTTATAAATATTTTTGTGCAGATTGCATTCTTTCTTTTTTGATTAATTCCTTTGAAAAAATATTTTCTCAGAGTTGGACCAGAGTGGACTGAATATCACCACTGGGATCAGTCAGCAGAGAGGGAAGAAAAAGGAAAAGAATAGGTATCATATAAACATCAACCTTTTTTTTTTTTCATGTATAAAGGGTGTACACAACAGAGAGTATAAAGCCAGGATGACCTGAAGTTCCCTCAAGTTCTGGCTAACCTCATTCTCCCTAGGAAACTTCCTGATGACTCCCCCTCTATATTGCTCTGCATTGTGACTGTGGACATGGTATTTGTAGCACCACTATCCAAAATCCACTTCATAGACTCTTTAATCACCCATGTTCATCAGGAAGGAAAGAGTTCAAAGGGTAAACATGTTTGAGAAATGGCACATATTAAATTCTCTCCTTGATAATTACTGAGACAGAGGAGTATGTTTGGCAAATTTTTGCAGCAAAGAAACGTCAAATTTGTATAATCTACCTAACAATATTTATATTCTAAGGAAAAAACTTAGTCAAACAATGGTGTATATGATAAAATAATTTTTGAAAAAAAATTACACATATATTGCTTACTCCGTAAAATGCGGCTGTCTGCAGAAGCCCATTTATGTTCTGCATTGCTGTCCCCTCTAGCACCTACCACCCGCCTAGGCAAACTGTGGATGCTTCACAGAGGATTAGGGAATCACATTAAACACCTGTTAAAAATCACTTTCTTCTTCACTAGGCACTCATATCATTAGTTTTTTAAAAAGATAACAGCTGAGGGAAGTACAGGGGAAAAATCAGAATGTATGCTAAATTATTTTTCTTGTACATAAGAAGTTGCCATGTGAGAACAAGAGAGCTCAGCAGATGTACAGAACCATTATCTCTTCACATGGCAATATGTTCTTCCTTTCAAAAATTTAAGCAAGTTTGGAACATTAAATAATACAAACAGGCTGAAATGCAAAGCAGAGAAAATGAAAATGATTGGCACAAGATAAGGAACAGTCATCAGGAGGGTTAGATAAGCAAGCTTCACCCTAGGCAGTGACCACTGATGTTCACCACTTAACAAAGCCTGTGAGCATGTACAAATCCTGTTAGTCAGCAGGATCCATGGACATCCACCTTGTGCATCTGTGTGCATGTGCATCCTGCATTGAGAGCCAACGACAATGCTTTTCACGACTTGTCATTTCAGTCCTGTTTCCCAAAGGCTCATGGATCTACTCCACAATTCACATAATCCATGTATTGAGAGACAGGTGTTTTTACATGTACATCTGGTGATAAATATTAACGATAAAGATGAGAGTTCTAAAAGTCTATTTATTTTATTCCCATTTGGCTTTGCCACCACGAGTTATACCCTTTGAGCTCTACAGAATTGTCTTCCCATCTTGAAATTTCAAATATCATTTTCCTGGGAATCGTTAGATATTTATAAAATTATTAGCCAAGAAAATGTTGTGCAAATTGAAATTAATTCCTCATCATACAGTTGAGAAAATTTAGAGCTGGAGTTGGAAATACATGCACAAATTCAGAGAGTTTGTGAAATATAAATTTCTAAGGAAATAATTATCTTGACTCCTAATATAACTTTTTCACTGCAATATTCTAAGAGATTTTAGAACTATAGATAAATAATTAGTATTATGGTTGTGTACTGGTTTTGAGAATAGGAAGACCAAAATAACCAAAGGCAAATCTTTACCCTTTCTTTTTTGGTGTTTGTGGTGTCAAGGATTGAACTCAAGGCCTTATAGCAGTTCTCTACAACTTAGCTACATCCTCTGATTTCTTAGTCATTAGTAAAAGAATAATATTCTTTGTGATATAGTATTTCAAGTGCCATACAATATGGAAAGGCACAAAAACTCTTATTATTATATATGAAAGCAAAATCGATTTTCTGTTTATCACCATAACTCTCAAAAATGCAAACAAATGTTCATCAGATTGAAGGTTAGACTCACATAAACTATAGTGAGGTATCATTACTGTCTGTTTTGGGAGGATCAAAAAGGTGTACTCTGTCATATTCTTCCTATTAGAACAACTAAAGTCCTGGCCATTACATATAATTCAAACATAAGACAAATCTGAAAGGTGGAATGAAGAAAATAGACAAAGCAGGAGACACAGAACTCAAGAAATTGCACTGTAGTAGATTCTTTGGATTTTTGGTAATCTGAAAGTGTTAATGGACAGAAAGACAAAATGACAACAGCAAAAAGCCCTTGGGAAGCCTACTGTCTCTTGCTGATGCACAAGGGAAAAGCTGACATAACATGAGAGGAAGGAAGCTTTTACAATAACCACTCTGGCCTAGCCAAACACCATCTAAAATCCACTCTGTCATCCCTACAAGTGAAGGCAGAATGTAGAGTTCAGTTTTGGACCCTTGCTAAGTGGTAGGGCATACCACAAGCCCCACTCTCGGTGGGTATCTGAGAAGGCAGGCTGGAAAGCTGTGACTTATCCTTAACTGGTGGTAATAAGGACGGCATTCCATGGTGTCAGGGGAGCCCATGAAAGGGGACCCCAGGGCTTGAATCTCCACTCTCACCCAGTGGTAAAAGACATCATTTTTCCTTCTTGTGGGGAGAGGTCAGAGCACACACTGTGGAGAATCAGGCCTGACACTGTCTTTTCGTGGCAATGCAGCCAACCTGGAACCTGGAGCTCCAGGGAAGGTTCTCTGTGAAGCAGCAGGGAGACACCCCTCCTCTCCTCCTCATGAGGAACTGAGTCTGGCCAAGGTGCAAAAACAATTTAAAGGAGAAATGACAGTCTTTTTCAATAAGTGGTGATGGAGTAACTAGATACACACAGGCAAAATAATATAAACCTCTACCTCAACCTCACATCTTTTACAAAAATTAAATTGAAATAAACCAGACATAATAAAATGTAAAACTATGAAACTCTTAGTAGATAACACAGGAGAAAATTTGCAGGATCTAAAATGTGGTGAAGAGTTCATATATATGACACTAAAAACATTTAAAAATCAATAAACTTATCAAATTAAAAATCTTGATCTATGAAAAATGAGAATGAAAACATGGCATATTGAGTGGTACAAGTACTCATCTAAATATCTTACAACTGAATAGTAAAAGAACTAATCCACTTGAAAATTAGGGAAAAAGAAAAATATAAGGGACAGTCTCTGATGAGGATAAATGAATGAAAAGATATTAAGTGTCACTAACTACCAGGGGAATAAAAATTAAGACTAGGGTAAGGTATCACTATATACCTCTCAGTATATTCAATATTTCATTAAAGTGATAATAGCAAACACTAGCAAGAATACAAAAAACCTTGATCTCTTACAAGTTGCTGATGAGAATATGTGGCTCTTGCAGAAAACAGATTGGCTGTTTCTTAAGATAAGTGAACAAATACCCTACAAACCAAGAATTGCACTGCTGGGCATTTATCCCAGAGAAACAAAACATGATTAGCACCTCTTTTTGTAGTAGCTAAACCTGAAACATTACTCAGCCACAAAAAGGACTGAGCTTTTGATACACTCACTAACTGGGATGGATCACAAAGACATATGACAAGTCCAAAACATCTCAAAAGGACACACATATGATGAGTTCACTTATATAATACTCTTTGTAATAGTAATATTACAGAGGCAGAAAACTAATTACTGGTTTCTAGGGATTGAGAAAATGTTGCTTTTATTTATATTCTTCCATTTTTACTTCACTGTTGCCTGTTTGAAGATCATGAAGTTTATAATCATCCTGGGGAGAGGTTACATGCACATACCACAGCTGTTTTCATTCTCTGTGTTGAATGTATTGATGATTATAGGGTCTATACCCATGAAAAGAATAATGATTCAAACACATCCATCATCTAATGCTTGTCTTTGGCATATCATAATTATGTAAGAGGGACCATCAGATGAAAGTAAGAAAAAGACACATAGATTCTATTTTATTACTTTCAACTTTCTGTGAATCTTTAATTTCTTAAAAATAAAAACTATATTTTGTTTTATTTTGTTAAATTTCTCTTTGAAGGCATTCCTGGGAAGCAACAAGAAATTTGTATGACTGCCAATCAGAAGAAAGAAAAATTTGACACAAAAGATGTACTGCTGCTAGTGAGGGTTAATGTCAAACACATGGATTTTTATGGCAAACAACTGGTTCTTTCCAGTATGGTCCCAAGAAGACTTAATAATTTTCAACACCTAACTGCTTATTAGTACTAAGTAAAGAGCTATTCTATTTTTTAATTTAATTCTTTTTTGGTATATTTTATATGCACATCACAATCACACTCAACATTGGGAATGTGTACCAGTATATGACTTAATTCTCATTTTCACCCTTCCTCTACCTACTCCTGGACCCCCTACCATCAATATAGATGTGCTATTTTTTTTTTTTTCAGGCAGAGTCCCACTTTGTAGTTCAGGCTGGCCTTGAGCTTACTATGTAGCTGAGACTGGCCTCGAACTCAGCAATCCTCCTGCTTCTGCCTTACATGTGCTTTTTTTTAATATCACTGACCCTTAATCTTTTCCCTTTGAATATTTTTTATTTCACAATATCTATCATACATTCTAAAACTCATTTATATCTTCAGATTCTCATACCAGAGAAAAGACACAGTATTTATATCTCTGTGACTTTTTATTTCACTTATGAGTGTGCCCTAAGGTATGTCTATTTGAGTATACATGCCTCAAATTTATCATTCTTTATGACAGATAATACTCCACTTTATTTAAAACAAATAGACACATTTTCGTTATCCAGTCTCGAGTTGATGGGCATTTGGGTTGTTTTTAAGATTTAACTATCACAAACTGAGCTGGTATGATATAATTCTTTTAATTCTTGTGTGTATATTCCTAGCAGGGGAATAGCAAGGTCAAATGAGATCTCTAATCTTAGTTTTCTGGGGAATCTCCACAGAGATCTCCACAGAAGTTGTACGAATCTATACACTCCCACCAACAGTGGAGAAGAGTTCCTTCCTCCTGGCAGCCTTGCCAGCATTATAGCTGGTTAATTTTGTAATAGCAGACATCTTTGTGGAGTGAGATGAAATCTCAGTGTTGTTTTCATCTGCAACTCTTAAATGACAAGTGATGTTGAGCATTTCTTCATATTCTTCTTGGCTGCTTTGACAATTTATTTGCTCAATCAAACTTCCACACTGTATGTTTCTTTCTTCCTTTTCCCCATGGTCTTATGTCCTTAGACCCTAGTTTTAGGGTTGCCTGGGTGTATGTGCAGCTTCTTACACTCTTCACTGGCCTCTTCTTCCCTCTTTTAAAAAATTGGTAATGTGTACAGCATATAATAAATAATTTCATCATTGAGCACTGGTACATATGCACATCTCATTGTGATCCTTTTCACTCCCATTATCTCCACATTTATTCAGAGTCATCATCACTCAGCTGGTTTTAAAATAATGATTTTCAACTAGTTATGTTTTAAAAGAAATTATATTTTATCTTTACATATCACTGATTCTTTCAAATGATTCTTTGCCTTTTAGTAATTATTAATAAAAGACAATATTAATATACTCTAATTATTCAGAAATTAATCTGTGATGAACTGCTTCTAGAAGAGACAATTCTATATTGCATGAACTAAGGTAAACACCAGCAGGGATCTTCGCCCATGCGTCAGCTAGAAGAATGACAAATATGTTCTCTAAAGAGGATTAACTTACATTTTTGAAATTATTAAACCTTGTTTTAATGATCACAGTTATAAAAATATTATAAAATTTCACATTAATATTTACAGTTTTCATTATACATTGACTGTCATTTAACAACAATTAAAAATGCTGTGGGGGGAGGGGCTGAGATTTAGCTCAGTGGTTCCAGCATCTGCCTCACAAGTGCAAGGCCATCCCAGTAACCACATACAATGCTGGGCGTGGTGACTCACACCCACCAGCAATCAATACCACATACCACAGTGCTGGGCGTGGTGGCTCATGCCTGTAAAACCAGCACTCAGGAAGCAGAGGCAGGAGGATTGCTGAGTTTGAGGCTTGCCAGGGCTACATAGTGAGCTGAGGGCCAGCCTGAACTACAAAGCGAGACCCTGTCTCAAAAAAAAAAAAAAAAAAATGCTGCAGGGCCGGAGATTTAGCTCAGTGGTTCTGGTGCCTGCCTGGCAAGCACAAACTCCTTGGTTTGATCCCTGGTAACCACATACAATAATACCAGGCATGTTCACTCACATCCAGCAGCAATCAGAACCACATACCACAGTGCTGGGTGTGGTGGCTCATGTCTGTAATCCTAGCACTTGGGAGGCAGAGGCAGGAGGATTGCTGAGTTCTAGGCTTGCTTGGGCTATGTAGTGAGCTCAGGGCCAGTGTGAACTACAAAGCTAGACCCTGTCTTTAAGAAAAATAAAACAAAAAGGAATGCTCCAGAGTGATGCTGGATACTACAGTTAATATATAGTTGGCATACAGAGGAGAATCCTGAAGTCAGAGGGCTTCTGTTCAAATCCCTAGTGCTCTACTTCCCAGTTTTTTTTTTTTTTGGCCTTGGAAGAGATATTAACCAGTTTCTTCATGTATGAATTTGAAATAATATTTTGAGAAATCAATAATATTAGAAAGCACATTAGCCTACAAAGTGCTAAAATTTTTGACACTGTCACTATCATTACCATTTCAAAAATTCAATTAATGGCAGTTGTCCACTTATAGGTGTCTGAAACCTTTCTAAAAGTTATAGTCAATAGACCTAAAACAAGCTTCCCATTATCAAGACTGCTAGATGGTAATAATCAATAGTTAACTAAGAGTGATTGCTTCCAAATAGCAAATGACTTCAGCACATTTGTTCATATTAATAATACTTTCAAATACAGCTAATTGGAAGACACCAGATTATCTGGAATGGGAAACCATGTTGTTTATATGCTGTGTGGCACTCATACTGTTCTTTTTAGAAATCGATCAAATATATTTGATTTCTAACTAGTCTCCCATTAAAAGGAACTTTTTGAATGAGTTCTAGAATGTATGAAGGATACTGTGAAATATAAAATATTCAAAGAGAAATATGGGGGAGAGGTGAGTAATAAGGGATGAAGAAAAAATATGATGATAATAAAAAAAAGGGAAACAAAAGCTTATGTATTTAGGGGGTGGGGTGTTGTGGGGTAGGTAGAGGAATAAGAAAAAATGAGAATTAAATTGTTTCATATACTGGTACAAATTCCCAATATTGAGTGTGATCATGATGTGTATATACAATATACCAATAAAGATAAAAATAAACTTGTAAAAAAGGAGCTTTAGCTATGGTGTTGCTAATATTTTAAGCTTTACACTTAGGAACAGAAGATTCCTAATGTTGCTGTAAATACCCCACATCCAGAAACAATGCAGAAAGCTACAAGGATATCTAGAAGGTGGTCAAGATCTCTGTAGAATGCAATAGCAATTACAGTGTCTGTGCATGATACTAAACAGTGTGGGAATGAATGAGTTATGCAATTTTTTTTTTTTTTTGCTTTTTTTTGGAGACAGGGTCTCGTTTTGTAGTTCAGGCTGGCCCTGAACTCACTATGGTTCCCAGGCAAGCCACCGTGAACTCAGCAATCCTCCTGTCTCTGAGAGTTATGCAATTTTTAAACTTCACAAAAATAAAATTTCTAAATGATAAATTTCAGGTAAGCCTAGAGGAATGATTTATAATAGTTAAATGATTAAAATTCAGACTAAATATTGAAAGATCATTTAGTATTTTGTATAAAATGTACTAAATACTAAATATATTAGCATTATATATAAAATTATTTTTTACTTGTTCCGCCTTTTTTTAAAGTGACTTTATTGGTATATTTTATACATACATTATGATCACTTTCAACACACTGATAATTTGAACCTGTACATGATACAGTTTGATTCTCATTTTCCCCTTTTCTCTGGCCTCCCGACAACCCTCAACCATATATATATATATATATATATTATATATAATTATATAATATATATAATTATACATATAATATATATATATATATATAGGCTTTGTTTCTTTTAACTATCAAATTTTTTTCTTTCCCCTCTTTAATTTCTCCTACCCACCTTTTCCCTTTTCCTTTTGTACATTTTCTATTTCATATTACCTATCATACATTTTAGCATTCATTTACACCTTCAACTTTTCATATTAGAGAAAAAACATGGCATTTATACATCTGTCCTATTTATTTCACTTATAAGTATGGCCTCCAGGTATGTCCATTTGCGTATAAATAACCTATTTATTTATAAAAATTTATCATTTTTAAAGGCTGAGTAATACTCCATTTTATTAACCAAAACAACAACAACAGCAAAAACCCACATCTTCTTCATCCAGTCTCCTGTTAATGGGCATTTGGGCTATTTCCAAGAATTACCTCTTATGAAGTGAGCTATTATAAACATGGGTGCACATATGTCACTATGGTATGATTATTTTAATTCTTTCATGTATATACCTAGCAGGGGAATAGCAGGATCAAATGGGATCTTGAGTCCTAGTTTTTTAAGGAATCTCCATACTGATCTCCATAATGGTTGCACCAGTCTACATTCCCACCAGCACTTGTTATCAGTTGATTTCATGATAGCAACCATTCATTGTGGAGATGGAATATGTGTTGTTTTCATCTGCACCTCTCAAACGATCAGTAATGTTGAACATTTCTTCATATATTTCTTAGCTATCTTTACTTCTTCATTTGAAAAATGTCCGTTCATTTCAGATGCCTGTTTTTGAATTAGGTCTTTAACTTGGGGAGGAGGATTTCTTTTTAAAAAATTCTTTATATACTCTAGATAGTAGTCCTTTGTCTGAGAAACAGCTGGTCAAAATTCTTGCAAATATTATAGATTGTCTTCTCACTCCGTTGGTGGTTTCTTTTGCTATACAGAAGCTTTTTACTTTATAATTAACAAAACCATTTACAGTATAAGTATGAGGAATTGCCTTTGCTATATTAAGATCTATACTAATTGCATATTTCTATTTCAAATATTTTCATTCCACATCTAAGAAAATTGCAGTTAAAATCAAATAAGATTGAAATTGTAAACATGACCTGGGTCATGCCTCAGTACTCATTCATCATTTCTACACTGCAGTTTTTCTACTGATATTGAGTTACCTGCTTAAAAGTCTACCTGTAGGGTTGTCTTGAAGTTGAAAAAAAATAAGCAAGATGATTTTACTGGTTTACTGGAGAACTCCTCTCCCCTAAACAGAATCACAATATCTTACTATAAATAGGTATACCATTATATCAAAAAATTAGCAAAGGAAATTGAGATAAAGAAAAAATTAGCATAGAAAAAATAAGATAAAGCCTATAGTAAAGTTAGAATGCACATTTCAGAGAAGTCATACAAATTTAGCTCTAAGGAAAAAAAATGTTTTGGAAAGGGCAGAGGTAGTGTGGTTAGCTCTGGTATTGAGATCTGTGAGACATTTTTCCCATGAATGGTCAAGAAGAAGACCCTCTAGGAGCCAGAGATTTAGCTCAGTTGTTCTGGGGCCTGCCTAGCAAGCACAAGGTCCCTGGTTTGATCCAGGTAGCCACATACAACAATACCAGGCATGGTGACTAATGCCCACCAGCAATCAGTACTACATACCACAGTGTTGGGCGTCATGGCTCATGCCTGTAATCTCAGCACTCAGAAGGCAGAGGCATGAGGATTGCTCAGTTTGAGGCTTGCCTGGGCTACATAGTGAACTCAGGGCCAGGCTGAAGTACAAAGCGAGACCCTGTCTAAACAAAAAAAATAGACCCTCTCTGTTATGGCACATCCATCATTGACAACACCTGGGCAGTAGCATAGGGTCATAGGATTTTGCCTATAATATCTCTTAAGTTGGCTTAGCTTTTAGCATCAAAATTCAGCAAAATTAATTCTGCAGAAGCCAAAATCATGCAAAATAGGTGTCATTTGGCTACTGAGGGAGAAATACTAGAGTCCTATCGGAAAGACTCAGGGCTGTCCAGAGGAGCAGACCCAATAGAATATGTACAAGAGGGGATCTGTAAAATGGGTTTAAATAATATATAATGGATAATCCCATCATAGTCTTTATATGCAGAAATAAGGAAACCAGCAGCTGCTCCATCCAAAAAGCTGGAAACCTCAGAGCAAGAGGGACCAATGATGCAGCTGAGGTCAGAGGCTGAAGTTCTGGAACGCAACCCTAAATGCTACGCATGAAATCTGTGTTCAAAGACTGAAGAATCTGGAGACTAATGTCCATGGGCAACAGGATCAGCAAAAAAATATCTTGACTTCTGAAGATCCTAATACAAGCTTCCCCTTCCTCGGCATTTTGTTTCCTCTGGAAACTCAGTCACAGTGGAGAGTAGTGCCCATTCAGGGCAAGTCTATTCCCCTTCAGAGTAACAACCCACATGCCAGCAGTCTCAGGCAAGAACTTCACAGATCCACCCAGAACTATGCTGCACTAATTTTCGAGGAATCTCAATCTGATCAAATTGACAACTAAGATTAACAATGACACTATTCAAACAGTTAGTGGCCAAATGACTTTGTCTTAGTCTTCAGACAATTTTAAATTTAATGAAATAAAAGAATGGCCAAAATAAAAGAATGGCCAAAGAATAGTCATCTCAACTACCACCTATTTTTTTTTTCTTTTGGAGACAGGGTCTCGCTTTGTAGTTCAGGCTGGCCCTGAGCTCACTATGGTGCCCAGGCAAGCCGCCGCGAACTCAGCAATCCTCCTGTCTCAGCCTCCCGAGTGCTGGGATTACAGGCGTGAGCCACCACGTCCGGCATTATGGTATGCGGTGTTGATTGTTGGTGGGCGTGTCTCCACGCCCAGCATTATATGTGGTTACCGGGGATCGAACTCAGGACCTTGTGCTTGCGAGGCAGGCACCGGAACCACTGAGCTAACCCTCCGGCCCAACTACCACCTATTTTTAAATAAATTAGGAAAAGGGTAGAATTACTTAAGCCACTTATGTTCCATAATTTCATTATTATTTTAATGGTGTAATCTGTGTGTATTGATTTTAGAATAAAGAAAAAGAAAAGCTTTATTAATGAAAAGTCAGATTTTTGACAATAAAAATAGAAGTTTGGGATAGTAAATTATTAGAGTGGGTTAGATGTTTCATGTAAGATTTAGTACTAAAATAAAAGACAATAAATACCAATTAAAATACTAATAGCATTGAATGAGATGATTTTCACAAATAAAAAGAGTCCTATATTTCTTTTAAGTGGACTTTCAATATAAAAAACCTAAGTATCTAAAAAGAAGTAAATATTCATAAAAAGATGCTAAAATATCCATACATAGGTTATCAATGATAAGCACTTTACATCTGATCACCTCAACACTCAACTTACATTATCAGAAGTAGAGGGCTGATTATAAAGTAGAAACAAAAATTAGTTTGCATAATCTACATGGCAAGTATTGTGAATAGATCTAATAGGTCTTCCTGTGTTACACAGGCAATTAAGTGTCCCTTTTCAGAAATGTACTACCAGGAAAATTAAGATTACCCCAAAAGCACTACTCAAAAAATTACAAAAAAAAACTACAAGTAAACCCATAAATCCCAAGATTAATTTATCTCACACCAACTAAATCAGATAACAGTAGTACCTGACAAAACAAAATGGCAGGCATAAGATGGAATTAATTTAAACTTTAAGAAGTAAAAGTAGGAAAATTACCTTTCTTTTTGGCTAAGAGTAAATAGAAAGGAGTTAAAGGTTGAGACAGAAAATAAAATATCTAGGGGGTTCATGACATGGTAAATAAAGCAGCACAGATGAAGACGAAAGATGGCTTTCTGTCAGTTTCCCTTGCAGAACCCATCTGCCAAATGGCCTCTGTTTTGTTGTAAGTGCTCCTGCCCAGCCCAGCCTTTGAGGGAGAAGATGGGAAAGAGGCATATTTGAAAACCAAAAAAAGAATTAAGAAAGGTATGGAAGGTTGTAAGACTGGAGGATTGATTATCAGTCATATCCAATCCATAACCAATAGGTTAAGGCAGGAACATTACAGCAAAAGGGCTTGATGAGGCAAAGCTGCTTAGTTCATGGTGCCTGGGGAGCAGAGCAGAACAGTGCAGAGAGGAAGGGAGAGGGATCAGAGATTCTGCTCAAGGTTACAACCTCCTGCCCCATGCAGACACACCCAGGAGCATGCTATACTTTCTTTTCTTTTTCTCCTTCTCCTTCTCCTTCTCCTTCTCCTTCTCCTTCTCCTTCTCCTTCTCCTTCTCCTTCTCCTTCTCCTTCTTCTCCTCCTTCTCCTTCTCCTTCTCCTTCTCCTCCTCTTCCTTCCTTCTATCTATCTATCTATCTATCTATCTATCTATCTATCTATCTATCTATCTATCTATCTATCTATCTATCATCTATCTATTTGTGGTACCAGGTACTAGGGGATCTAACTCATGACCTTGTGCTTACAAGGCAGGCAGCAGCGCCACTGAGCTAAATCTCCATGTTAGGCATTTCTTAATGTAATGAAGTTGACATATCAAGATTAATAGTCACAGAGGGGAGAGGGGTCAGCAGGAAACTAACCAGAGCTTTACAGTATTTGGCTATGACACCGCATTTCCTGGCTGTGTGCTTATGATAAGACTCTGACCAGGTTCCTTTCTTTCCAGCTTTCAGGTAAGTAGGAATAGGGTAGAAATCTGTATAACAAATTCAAATACTGGGACACAGGAGAAGATGGGTGGGTTCTGTGGTCTTTCTATAATACTATTGATTTTAAGATAAATATTTTTATGGGAAGAATCATCTCAGACACTATCCCCGTAATACATAATGAAATAGAAAATCTTATCATATTATTCTCATTTAGAAAGCAATATCATAAGTGGATCCTGAAGACATCTTCATAATTAAATTACAGGGTATAAAGTCAAAGATATATCAAGCAAGACTCTTCTCATAAAAGAAATATAAAGATAAATTCCAAAACATTACTTAAACTTCCTGAATATGGGAATACACATGAATATGAAGGAACAAAATAAACTGTCTAGTTGAAGTAACAACTAGACAACAAATACATATAAATAACTGAAATAATGTTGGGCCTGGTGGCACATGCCTGTAATCCCAGTCCTCAGGAGGCTGAGCCAGTAGAACAGCTGTGAGGTTTTGGTCAGCCGAGGCTAAACAGTAAGTTTAAGGCTAAACAGTAATTTTATATACATGGAAAGATCCTGCCTCAATGGCCAAGAGTGCATATGTAGGTAAACTAGGAACCAGAAACCTGAAAAAGTTAAGCAGAAACTTATACCCACATCTATGACCTGCAAAGAATAAAATCACAGCCACAGAATAAAGCAACTTGGTATAGGGAAGGTGAATCATTGGCCTGGATCTTCAATTGTTGCTCTTTTGGAAAATCGATAAATAGACACTTTATTAGAAAAGGACCCCACAAGCAAAGTTACAAACAGAAGAATTTGTAGGATGTATATACGGGATGATACTCAAGAAGGAGTAAAAGAAATGCCTAGAGGGACAGAAAAGTGACCTCCAGAAGCGAAGAGACAAAGGAAAGGGCTCTAAAAATAAACTTTCAAGAGCCAACCAGTGATATGAAAACTGTTTAACTTCCTTTCCCAGGGCCTTTCACAGGTTAAACAGAGATCCAGTACTTCAGTGGGCAATGTGCAAGCAAATTTTCTGGAGATACTTCGGAGATTCTTAAAGTATTGATTTTACACTAAAAAAGCACAGCAGCCAATATAAAATAAAAATTTTCTAATAAATGCGTTTGTATGTTTTGGGGTGTGTGTGTGTCCTTGTCATTCAGATGAAGTGTTTCATACCACGTAAGTTATGTGGAAAAGCAAGTTATTACATCCATCACAGAAAATGATGACTGAAGTCTGTTCATAACATTTTATTGAGAACTTTATTTCTTATGTAACAAAATGAAATTGAGGACTAGGGCTGTGACTAAAATATTGTCTTAGATTTACTAGAGAACTCTCTAGGTCTACTCTGAAACCTCCATTTGCTGATTGCTATTGTTTTTTCATTTCATAAAATCTCAAATCCCAAAAAATTATGGTAAGGTGTTTATGTTCAAGTTCAAAGTGAAATACAACTGTCCTTAAATTGTAAAAGCACAAACTTCACACTCCAGTTTTTCTCACTGCTATATTACCAGAGTCATAAAAACTGCATATTTAACATAGCATGAGAGATACTAAATAACATTCTTTTAAAAGTAGCAAATGATACTATCCTCAATTACAGAAATCTTCGGAAATATTATGTACATTTTAGAGGTCAGAATTGAGTTTGAGGTGTCTAGAAGAAGGAACAAGATATGTAAATGAGACAAGTGGCTCTGAGGCCTAACGAAACAGATGGAGAGTGATGAGAGGGAACGCTAAGCAGGAAGCGCTGCTGCGCATGTTCTGGCTGGACCAGAGCAGGTGAGTAGGGGGGAGAAGGCGGAGAGAGGAGAAGAAATCCTTCCTCTACAGCGCTGGTTCCACTTTTATTTGTAAGAACAGGGAGAAAGGAAGAAGGACAGGAAGGAAGGAAGGGAGGGAGGGAGGGAGGGAGGGAGGGAGGGAGGGAGGAGGTCATCTGTGTGATTCAGTATCTGCATACTTTATTATTTCTCCAGTTTCCACTCCCTCCCTCTGCTCTCCTTCAGTCAAGTTTCTAGCTTTTTTTTTGTACTTTGCTACTTTATTAGTACATTTGTAGTAAATAATGATTACACTCCTCATGAGGAGTTTGTGCATGTCATAATGTTTTACTTCCCCTTCCTATCACCTTCTTCTCACCCTTCTCTGTTTTTCTTCCCATTTGCAAAAGCTCTTTCCCAGGTTCCTGTTATCTATTTTTCTGTGGCTTTTTAGATTTGCTTCTTAACCAAAAGCCCGCGTTTGTTTTCTAGTTTTTCTGGTTTTCTTCATTTTGTCAGGACGGGCCAGAAACTTTTCTCACAACTATAATTTTGCACTAATAGAGTGGAGGGAGAAAGAGAACCAGATGATGAACAGAATGGATGGAAAGGATTGGTTAGTAAAGCTTTGCTTTTTTTTTAATGTGCAAAAAGTCTAGAAAAACTGAGTAAAGCAGGAAGCAAATGAGTAACTATGACTTACAGATTTTCTAGGTACACTCGGAATGATAGATGACTGGAAATCTCCAGCTTTGGAAAATCATTTTTAACTGGGATGAAAGGCAGAACTGTTGCATTATTTAAGATATTCTAATTATACCTAATCCTATTGTACAATGACAGTAAAAATAAACAAGACATGATTTTGATCCAATCTTACCTGTTAATGACTAGCATTTAAATAAACTTACTAGTATTCCGATAAGAAATATTAGGTTTATTTGTAATATTGACCTTCAGATTCTTTAAACATAGATCTTGACTATTAAAACCCAATTAAAATCATGTCCTATCAAATAAGGTAAATAGTGTAACAGTATATATGAAAAATGAAGATACTTTACAGATAAAACATAGCCTTGTTATTATCTAACTGTTTAATGGAGAGGAAAAGTTTTCTCTTAAAGATTAAAAACATATTTGAATTCTAGCACTTTTCTTAGATTTGTTTTTCCTCTTTTTTTTTTTTGACAGTGGAAGCACCACTGGGGTTTTCAAAACATGAATGAATCAAGTTTTAATAAATATGTACATATACTAAATGAATGTTAAACATTAAAATAAATACACTTTATTTCATATAGAATCAGAACCAAATTTCTTCACAAGTAATTTGGCCAAGAACTGTTGAATTTTTAACTAAAAGAGAATGCAAAATATTCAAAGGAAAATACAAAACCAAATGAGTAAGCATGAACTGTCAATCTCTAAAACCTCAGAAAAAGATACAATGCAGATGAAAGAGCCATATTATAGTTATCTCTCACCTGATCTATGGTTTTATTCTCTTTGGTTTCAGTTATCCATATTCCATTGTGGTACAAAAACATTAACATTAGTTTTGACTCTTTCAAAAAGACCACATTTGCATAATTTTTATTACATCATATTGCTGTAGTTGTTCTATTTTATTTTAGTTATTGCTACTCCCTACTTTTTCTAATTTGTAAATTAAACTTTATCAAGGGTATGCATGTACAGGAAAGTCACAGTAGATACAGGGCTCTGAACTATCCATGATTTCAGCATCCACCAGAGGCTTGGAATATATGCTTCTCAGATGAGGAGGACTGATGTATATGACAAAAAGAATTCTATCTACATATAATAGGCCTGGATTTTAGGATAACTTTTGCCACTATTTTGAACAAATCTCTTCATCATTCTTGGACTTTTACTTGTATGTAAAAATGAGAGCTTTGGACTAAGTCATTTGAGCTATCTTCAGTACTCCTACTTTAAGAATCTACAAAATCTTATAATATCAAGGAAATATGATTTTATTTTCCTTTTAGAACAGTCTTGCTGTGTAGTTAAGGCTTTGAATACAATATATAGCCCAGGCTGGCATCAAACTCATGGCAATCCTCTTGCATCAGCTTCTCACTTGCTGGGATTACATACATGTGCTACCATGTTATTGTTGTATTTTCTACTACAATGATCTTTCCCAATCTGATAATGTATCTTTCCTACACTTTTTTGTGATTGTTCTTATCAATAGTATTACTGCTATGGTTATCAGTAATCTATTACCAATCAATATTTAAATCAGACAGGCAGGAATGCTAGTGCACACCTGTAATGCCAGCATTCAGGAGGCTAAAGCATGTGGGTCACTGCAAATTCAAGGTTAGCCTGGGCTATGTAGTGAGAGAACAGCCTGATGCCTAGTAAGACCAAAACCAAACCAAAACAAATAACACAATTAAAAGTAATATAAAATCAGACACATTCACATGCAGTTACCGCCAAAAGGGGTATGTATTAACACATGTGATATTGAGGATGGCCTAATCAGCTATTTTAGGAAAAGTCTTTTCCCTTCTTAATAATCTAGAAGATAGTGTATCATTTCTATGAATATGTAATAATTTTGGAAAATTCATAATATACTAGAAATAGTGCTGGCTTATTATCTGTAGGACTGGATTCAAACTATCTTTCCCTCAGGATCCTACAGTTCTATTTTATTATTTTGCATATAAGTTACACTCATCATGCTATACTTTAAGCCTGTTATTATTTCTGATGAGGAATAATCTTGGTTTTTTTCTATAGTTTTTAAGGTGTATTAGTTTAAAATAATTCCTTCTATGTCTTATCTCTTTTAAATTTATCTTAACAAAAAAATTGAGTCTTTTGCAGACACAAATTGAAATTAATGTTATTTCTGCCCTCTGGGAAGTTTCAATCTTTCTATGCAAAGGAAACAAATTATAATAATCCAAATTTGATGACTAGCTGAATTTAATCCAAGTCCATCCCCCACCATTGTGGCTGTACAGTGTAAGCTACAAAACACATTTAAATATGAACTAGATCTCATTAATCACCAGTATTGATTGGGTTGGCAAGTGTGCTTCTGTCTTCTCACCATTTAGCTCTGCACAGGGGATGTACCATGAAATGTTCCAAGCACTTTCCTCTTAAAACACTGCTAAAAAATACTGTTAAATGCATTTGACAAGTAAATAAGGTAGGACTCAGGGAGTTAAATTCTTCACATGTGCACCACAACTAGCTCCTTTTGAGTTTTATAATTCCCAATTTTTTTCAACAAAATATGGTCACGTTCCTCTAAATTATCAAGAATGACAAAACCATTGTACCATTAGTAACTCCGCTAACAAACCTCTCCTACCTTTCCACTGAAACAGCATAAGCTGGTCAGGGTAGTATGTATGTACAACATTGCTTGTTCTATAGTCATAATTATGGTATTTCCAGAAGAAATAAGCATGGAAAAAAAACCTGCACCTGATTAAGAGTGACTGCTGACAACACTGTGTTGCATAGAGGAGTCTGAAGACTGATTAGAGATCAGTAGAAAAAGTGTCATAATTAGTTACTGATGTTTGCCAGAGACAGAGAAAGGGAAAGAAGTCATACACAAATCATTTATTTTTCATCTTTAATAGAGTACTATGGTTTAAAATTTTACTTGTAATATAATTTTGCTCATGACGGTCACTTCACTGTTCACTACAACCCATGCTCTATCTACTATGTCTCTTTATTTGCTCTCTCTTATCACATAAGGTATTAATTTTCCTACTTTTGCTCATAATGGTTGTCTGCTTCAAATAGCTTTTTATAACCATCAGTGGAAAATTCTTTAATTCACTTAAATTATTCTTCATAAAAAGACTATAGTTTGTAATTTTGAATAGGTAGACATCATACAGACATAAAGAATCTAGAGTAGTATATAGAAATAAAATGTAATTTACAGTCACAAAGAACTGAATTATAGTTTCCATGGTAACATTAACTACAAATGTAGTTCTTTCTAAAGTGGAAAACTCACCCATAATAGTGCAGAAACATGATTTTTTCATGCTTAATAAACCATAGATATTATATATCATAATTGTGTGCAATAAATTACTTCTGTGAAGTAAAGAAACCTCTCAAAGGGTAAATCAGCAATTTTTAAAGGTTTGCCACCTACTTCAAAATGTCCTTTAGGGAGAAAAATAATATACTTCCACTGCAAACTGTCTATTGATATGTATGTAATAAGAGAAGTAAGAATAAACATTTGGACATATAATCATCTTGAAAATAAAGACAAATTTCTAATAAAATCATAGACCCTGAGAGCTAGTAAGGACTTCAGAGACCAGCCCAAAGCACAAGTTTGTTGTATGGATTCCTTAGCAGACTGCAGTCTGCCTTGGTTTAAAACTCCAACAGACATGCTATTTTCTCACCAAGCAGTTTTTTTTTTATTGTTGTACAGGTAAAGATGTTATAAAGTTGTTTCTCTAAAGCAACAAAATGCCCTCTTTTTTTTCACCCACTGATTTCTGCTTCACTCTCTGGAATGACAGATTGAAAATAATCACTTGTCCCCACTTGACAGTCCTTTAAATATCTGAAGACAGTCACTAAAGCTCTCCCCTAGTCACACTCCTATGATTAGCTTGGGCCAGCTCTTTCAGCGATTCCTGTAGCTCATAGTGCCCAACCCTGCCCGCATCTACTAGTTTGTAAGTGTCTCTTTAGAATTTAGAGAGAAAGCTGTTGAGTTAGGCAAACTAACTCACATGCATCTATTATATTTCTGGAATTAGATAATGGAGGTCTATCTCAGACTGAAGGGATACACACATTCCATAATATTCCTCCTACCAGGGTGATTGCTTTTTCCTTCCATTTTGTACTTATATATTTGTATTTCCAACTCCAGACTGAGAAAGATTATTCCTGCAAAAATTTCATCTTCTTGCTTTGGTCTGATATTTTTGCCTGAAAACATGATTAAGCAGGGTTGGTATTGTGGTTTATATCTCTAAGTCCCCTAAGAACTTCATCAGGTGTCATAGGCAGGGCTTTTAGAAGGTGGCTGGATAGTGGGGCAAGTAGGCTTGTTAGTGAGTGAGTTCTGGTCAAAGTGAGTCACTAGTGATGTAAACTAGAGAGGTTTATCTGCCTCCTCTGCTAATGCTGTCCACTGCTTCACCCTGACCACCCCATGACCAGCTCTCCTCGCAATGCCCCCGTCCTAGGCAACCTTTATAAATTTTGAGCCAAGCTAAAGCTCTCTGTTGATGGTATCAGGTATTTTGTCCCTGTGAGGAGACAGTGACTAACACAGTTGGAAAATAAAATTTGGAATTTCAGCCCTCCTTTGGCAAAGCTTTAACTACTTTAAAACATGTAATAATTATATTTTCTATTCCCATTAATAAAACTGTTGATCTGAATGGAACGTTCTGATCTTTTATGTGTGTGTTCATTCCAGATTGAAACAGAAATAAAAATGATAATCTTATCTTGCACTTTTATGGCTAGGTACTCTTTAGAAAGCCCTTTAAATGACAGTCTTATGTAAACCTCACACCCATCTACAAGACTGACTTATGGTAATTACTATATCTTTGTTTTATAGAAAGGGATACTTGCAAGGTCACACAACTCCAAAAGGCACAATTAAGATTAGAACTATCCTGGTTCTTTCCCTTCTGTACCCACTGCATCTTCCAGTGGGGGTTATATTGATCCTGAAGAAGAAAACCAGGCTCTACCTCACCAATACAAGCTACCACTGAAAACAAGACATCATAAGGGAAAAAGAAGACCTTCTACATCCTTCAAACTTACATGCACTGTGTCCATGATAAACAAAACAACATGTAGAAGTAATATTACCCCAACTATGTTGTCAGCTTATTCATGGATCGCATAAATATTACATCATTTCATTCTTTTTTCTGAAATCATTATACATCAATCTTGACATCCCATACCTAACAGTCTAGTAACTCATGAACTATAACAAAATATCTTAGAATGCTTTATTCTAGAGAAGACTTATAAAGTGACATATAGTCTTATATTTTCTAAATATCGATCCTTTATGTAAAACTTTTTCTACTTTTCAAAATAAATAAGGTCTTATTTTTTCAAAAATATGAATATTATTTTCTTTCCAGACTCCAGAAGTCTTTATTAAACTCCAAGATTTTGTTTAATATTGCCCATAGGGAATATAATTGATGTTAAAAGTTTCTTAGTCAACCTAATGTTACACTGGATATCTATGTAGAAACAAATTCATTTTTGTATTTTTTCTTATTATACCCCTACATATCTTTTTTAAATGACTGCTTCTGTAATTTGTTGATTTTTCCATATTTATTTGGAAACTTTTCCATTTTGTATAAATACAGCAACAAAAGAGGTTTGGATATCATTTGTGACATCTTGAAACCTGAAACAACCCGTCTGTAATATTGAGACCAATCTATTCTTCTTCCTCTTCTTCCTACATTTGGGCAGCCACTAGCGATGTTTTCTAAATCCTTGGATGTATTCTGGGTTTTAATATTTCTAAAATTAATTTTAGATGTTTGTCCTCTTTTGCATTAGTGCTTACTTTAGCTCCTTTTAATCTTTTTTTTTTAGATATAATTTTTAAAACAAAAGATATTTGTCTAAAAGCTCTTGGGCCAGAGATTTAGCTCAGTGGTTCCAGCACCTGCCTAGCAAGCACAAGGCTCCTGGTTCAACCCTGGTAACCACATACAACAATACCAGGTGTGGTGGCTCACTCCTGTAATCCCAGCACTTGGGAGGCAGAGACAGAAGGATTGCTGAGTTCGAGGCTTGCCTGGGCTACATAGTGAGCTCAGGGCCAGCCTGAACTACCAAGCAAGACTCTGTCTGAAAAAAAAATAATAAAAAAATAAAAGCTCTTTATATAGGTATATTGATTTTTATTAATGTCTCTTTGCTTTTTTCCTTAAGATATTTTAATATTATTTTTAACCATCTTTGACTTTCAAAAATTATTTTTCAAAAAGAAAAGAAGGAAAGGGCCAAGAATTTAGCTCAAGTGGTACCACAACTACCT